>JAHZNC010002666.1:0-14827 GCA_027744095.1 Zhuqinia jingwanae | reverse complement strand
AAAATTTAATATGGTTTTTTTCCTTGGAATTAACTATACATAATTATTTTCCCATTCATGAAACATGGCATATTTTACAACAAACAGTTTTTAGTTTTTCACTCTTTTGTAGTATCTTCTTTCTCATTTTTTGGCCAAATACGTACGTACGATCGTAACTTTGCAAAATAGCACGATGCGATGGCACGATGTGCAAATGCATGTTTGTTATTGAAAAGCTCACGTTTCATCATCTCTCTTTCCTGTTGTTGTTGTTGTTATGCTTAGATGTCTTCTCGTTATGAACATTCAGTATTTTTTTACATGCTTATATATTTCCAACCAACTGTATTATTTTGAATTTATGCAGCAGCCAGCAGGTAGTGCGCTTGATTTACTTCAAGGGAAAGGACATTTATAACTGGCCGCACTGTCATAAAAATCGTTTCAGGAGTAATAATAATTAATAACATAATGGTTTGTCAGTTTATTGCGGTATAATTAATAATTATTATATATGGCATAGTTTGGAGGTGCACTTTGATGCTGAGGTGTAGATAAATAAATTGGCGCTTGATAGTAAAATTGAGATGACACGACATATGTTTTTATGTACATAGTTTATTCATTCATTTTCTACGTTGAGCAGTGGAGCTTGAATCAAAAATGTAATCAAAAAGGACAAGACATAGTGACAGGGCATTGCTTTTTAAAAATTTGATTCACCGTAACCTTCAATCTTGTGTTACTCATTCCATCGTAATGCATCGTGTAGGTAGTAATTTGGTAAAATAGCGTGCTAAAAAAACTTAATTACTACATGTAACAATATTTTGATGAAAAACTCGGCATTATTTGGTTGAGTGAGACCTCCTGGAATCTGTACATAAAACTGCTCTAATCTTTAATGAATCAACAAAGTAGTTAAATAATATTTATCCATTTCACACATTTTAATAAATAATTCGTTCACTTTTTCAACTTTATGTTTGTTTTGCTTTTGATCCTTTTTAAAACCTTGAATGATCCATATACTGCACCACCCAGTTAACGTCAAGTCAGCATTTATAATTCTCTGCGTTAATGTTATGAGGATATTTAGGATTTTTATGGTCAGAGATCTCAAAAGTCTGTATACAAATATGTATTTCATGTAGTTAAAAAATAAACTGGGTTTTACGAGCCATGCTTTTCATCATAAAATTAAATGAGCTCATTTCAGAAAGCGAGCAATATTACTTTTTTTCTAAACTAAAATTAAGTAATGGCATGTTACTCAATACTCCTTTTTCGCTATATTTTGTGATAGTATAAAAATGTGTATATTGTATGTCGTCAATTACAGCAATTATACGTGCATATGGACTATGGACTCAAAATAGAATTTTGAAAATGTAAATAAATATGGTTAATAAGACATTGAGATACCAAAAGCCTACAAACAAAGGAGATGACAGGGTATAAAGTAAAGTAGCATATTAATATGTCTCATCATTTCATGTCATATATACCATCATAAACATATACATACCAAGTAACTCCAGGGAATATCAAATTACTAAATATCATATGATATGACTTTAAGGAAGATGAGCAGACACAACATCATTATTCGTTATTATTATCATCAAAATAATAATAATAATAATTGGTATTCATTACATGATGCTTTAATTCCAAAAATAACTTTTTAATTCCAGTTTCGCAAAAAGCTTAAACCAGGAACAGAAGTCGGAGTTCATTTAAGCAACAGGGGCATAATTTAATTCAAGCAGGTTTTTTCATCTCAAGATGTTTTTTTTTCAAGAGCAAACAACAACCCACAGACAGGGCAGTTGCGACAAGCGGTTGGGGGTTGTAGTCGCAGTAGACACACTTTAATAAAATGAGTAAAAATATCAAAGAAATTCCCAGTCTAGACAACACAAATATTATGATATGAATGACAATGGTACGGAAGAAAAGAAATCAATAAAACCAATCAAGGAAATGACAGTACAAATACATCAACCATATTTTTTTTGTGGCCCGTGTGCTGAATACAAAGTCCCGTCCTCTTCTTTTTTTTTAAGTAAGCTAAAAACAACATGCCAAAATGTACACTGTTAGTCCCAACTGTCAACATACCAATAAAATTGACGTGATAATTTCAGTTTCGATATTATTCCCTTTTCATTTTGTTGAGTGAGAATGCAAATATTGTCAGAACTCAGAACATATGTATGCAAGAATGTATATTATGTTTACTTTCACACAAAAAAACATGTACGCTTGATAAATAATTTTATTTACCTAGTTCAGTATTTACAATTTGATGTTTGAGCTGACTTCAAACCTTGTTTATTCATCTGCTGGGAGGCAAACTGTGCGCATGAGTTATAAAATAATATATAATGCGTGCGTATGTATATCTGAATTTTATTTGCCATCCTACTTTCATTTTCACCCGGGGTAAATTCCCATAGGGGTGGAGTCAACAATCAATGTGGTTGTTAATACAACATATAACAAAGGACTGAAACTTCATTAGACGGTTAATTTATAAAGTTACTACGTAATATAATCTTTTAGTACGCAATTGCGGAAAATTGGGGAACGTGAGAATTCTTCCTCAAAATCTGTTACAAGAGCTGGTTTTTTTGTTTGTTTTCCACTTTGCTTTATAGATAGACGCTTCTCACTGTTCTGACGACCTTGGTTTATCTAAATCCTAATAACCTCACAATTTAAACTACAAAATTTGGAATATAATTATGCTTACGGTAAATTAGCTCGACCTCCTTGCCGGTAATCAAAAACAACAGTTTTATGAATTTTCTTACATCCACAAAACTTTGTGAATAGAACTTCCGGCGTTGTCACAGTTTTTCTGACAATCATTTATCTAATAATAACCTGCTGCTGTAGGTAACTTTTCCATCCATTTGCTGATGAAACTAGAGCTTTGCTTTAACACAAATAGGAGCTTGTTTTTTTCCAATCAAATGTCCTTTTTAATATAAAATAAAGCAAATTTACAGAGCTCTTGCAAAATCAACATGGTTTTGTTTTTGTTTAAAAAAAATATATATATTATTGACTTTGGGTAAAAGGAAAGTTGTGGTGAGTTGTGAGTTGTCATTTTTGCTTTATAAAAAAATACTTTAGCAGCGTGTGTGTTTCATGTCTTGTTTACACGTTTTCAGATTCTTGCTTATTTTGTTGTTGTGTCAAGTGTGTTGTCTGTAGGATTACTCTGTTGCGTTGTAAATTCTTTTGCGGATTAAAATAGCACTCTCCCTTTTCATAATAATATCGCAACAGAAGATAGATGCGTAGTAGTAGTGTCCGTACATACGTCATAGGAAGTTGTTTGCTACGTAGGCAATTAAAATGATGAGCAGGTACTTAAAATTGGATCAAGAATTCCGCAGAAGCAACATAAAGGCAAATTCAGGGAAGCTGTAATTGTTGTCCTTTTTTGTGTGGGAAAATAAAATGTCATTTAGTTGGTAAATGGAATTAACTCAGAAGATATTAAAAGGGGAAAAAATCATTATTTTTTGTTTTAAAAATTAATAATGATTGAGTTGGAAGTTTGAAAATATCTCTGGCAGATAAAATTGCAAAACTGGCAAGTTTCAGTTAAATATGGATATTAGTTCTAATTCCGGGTAAATATTTAAATCCTGGATCTCTTACGGGGTAAAAATGATTGGGGGGGAAGGACCAATATGCGACGTAGTCGGACTTTAGTATCTGTATAAAAAACAGAATTCCTTATATAACCTGAAAATCAACAGATTGTATAATAGGTATGTTGACTTGTTTGATGGTCTAGGTTTGTATTGTGCCACGCTGTTTTTACGTTGTTTTGATGATGAAAGTGAAACAAGAGATGGAAGACGGAAGAATCCTGAGGGCGATGATGATCACTCCTCTAGTATACTTAAACATTACTTTGAACGGATCATTTTTTCCCAGGAAATGATCTTTTTAAGTAAATGTAAACCGACGTGTTTTGTTACTGATCTTACACAACAACATATAACCTTGAAATGTGCCTACTTGACGTATGTACTACGTAGGTGTATGTATATATTTATTTATTGAATACAAACAGAAATGCTGCTTTTGTTCAGGTTTGTAAGTATGTATAGGCGATTACTTTTTTTGTTTGTGAAGAATAGTTCAGTTTTTTGACTATCGTTACAAAACACTATGTTAAATAATAATATGACTCAAGTGTCAAGGGTAAACACGTGGGAATTGATATGTTTTGCTGGCATGCTGGCGGAGGAAGTGTATTAATATTCTATCTTTTGTATTTTCTCATTCATAAATCAAAATACGCAGTAGTTCCATTAAAAATTCCAGAAATTGATCAATATTAAAAAGGGGGAACGCCTTTTGATCTACGCACTCGATCCACCTGTGTTTTTTATTTTGACTTGAAGAAACTGAGTACGAATTTCAATCAAAATTTATTTCATGATAAAATTTTATTTAAAAAATTTAAAAATTAGGTAGGGATACAAATATTCAAATGTACCACTTTAGATATTTGAATTCCATTTCAAGTAGTTGAACTCTCGACAACCTTTTTCTTTCTTACGAATTCTTTTTAAGTAGTCGTTCATATTTAATATTATGCGTATGTATAATGTATGCAAATAAATGGCACCTGACGTGGGTCGAAGTACATTACAACTTTTTCTTTTTATCTCGCCAAAATATTAATTTTCTCATTTATGACAAGTGTATTAATAAAAAAAATATATATATTTGTACTTTTTCACGTTTGAGTCAAGACATACCTACAACATGAAATGAAAAATACTAATAAATGTAGAATGTATTATGTAGCAGCTGGAAACTTTCCATCATGTTTCATTTCATCTAGTAGCTAGAAGGTACAAATTTGTAATAATAATATTATTGTTTAATTTAAGTATTTACATCTTTTGTTTTAAAATGTACCTACAACACGTTTAAATACTAATGGCACATGGGATGGATGTAAATATATTTTAGAAAATGGACACGTGAGTACAGGTAGCTGCAATAACACATGCTTACCAATTTGTATGCATAGGTATGCTTTCCAATGGCGGATATTCCAGAGAAAGTTGTAACAAAAAATATGTTCAGTATAAATACATTTTCAGGTAGTTAGATCCGAGATCGTGAGTTTGTGGCAACCCAAACTTTTTGGGTGACTTGCTGAAGGATTTCCGAGTTTGTCTGGATTCTGGGAAAGAGTATCGTATGTATACCTACATGTGTATATTATTATTAGCGTATTACAATTTATGAGATGGCGTAGCTGGCATCACTAAATTCATGTTTTTAGCGAGTCGAGTCTGCAATAGAGAAAGTAAGATGGAACGTCTGTTTTCGGATGTAAGGAACCACATGGATAGCACAATCACAGCTCTCATATCATCAATTTAACCCCAAAATCGTGTTGTGGTTTCTTGGTTATGACGCGAAAAGACTTTTTTTTATTAGGCTTTTGGGTTTTTTTAAACCGTTTTTGTAACCTTGGCTGTAAACCTACAGGTGACTTTATAGGCAATAAAACAATTCCTATAAATTCAGTATTACATATTACTCTCGCAAACACTTAATCTCAGAATATAGCACTTGAGTTGAAACATTTTCTTAAAAGGGTCTAATTTACTTAAAGGTTTTATAGAAGTTATAGGGTAGCCCATTGAGGATGAAGGAATGATTTCTGATTTTTTCTCAATGGGCTAACTATATACATTGCTGTGTATTGATAGATTTTGGATTCAAGGTTAAGCCATTACTGGTTACTAAATAATGAGATTCTTTGGCTTGTACACCCACGTGCCACGCAATTCGGGGAAAAATTCAAAACATGTATAGCACATATGTACAATATATAAGTAAATTGAATAGATATATACAAACTTGTAATGGTAATATTACGCGCTATAAAGTCAGAGTGCAAAAAAAAATCTCAAAGGCACCACTTCAATTTTCAAAATTGACACTTAAATGACAATATATTAGATTTCTTTTTCACATGACTTTTCCATTTTCTTGCCCGGCTTGGCAGCAACATCAAACGAACTGAGTTAAAATTTGAAATACATGTACATAGCGTGACGGAAATTTTAGGATTTTTGGAAAAATGTTTTCAAACGAAATAATTTTTTTTGGCTGGCTGGATATGAATGTTATTTTGGTGTGTTTCAGTATTCTTTTCTTGTCGTGTTTTTATGTTTTTATTAAGTAGCGTAAGCTGCTTTATAATTTTTTCAATTCTGCCTGTCTGTCTGTCCGTTGGCGCTATAACTTTCGAAGGAGTTATCTGATCGTCTTTAAATTTGGTATACGGATTCCTTACGACAAGGGCTACGTTAGTCTTAAAAATAAGAATTCTGATTTTTTTGTTGAAATCGATTTAATACGCTGATTACGAACATGATGTCGAAATCGTCGAATCAGCTTACGCTACTTCAATACATTGGTTGTTCCGGTTTATTGTTTGCCCGTTGTGCCCGTTGTGTTTTTCTTGCATATTTAAATATTTTATGCTCATACACCTATAAATACACCTAATACCTAACTACTATAATTAATTAATTACCTATTTGATTCGTTTTGGACTGAATGTGTTTTGTATTTGTAGCCTTAAACTAATTGGTTGGATGAAAACACTAGAAAGCTATATACACTATGCACAGTATAAAAGCAATTAGGTATGTAAGGAGTCAACTTAAAAAACGGGTAAATAAACTAGAGTCTATTCAATATAATATATCGTGAGTATTAATTAGTTAAACTCAATAGCTCGTATAACATGCCTAACTTTTTTTCTCTCGTTCTATTGCACAGCATAAAAAGAAACTTTTGTTTGCATTTTTCTTCGTCATCCCTTTTGAACAAATGTTACATAATATCGAAATGTAATATAATATCATCTGTAGCATTCCCTATTAGGTTTTATTACAGCTTTAACAAATCAACTTTATTAACCATATTTATTTATTATTTAGGTTTTTTTGAACATCAAAAGTTCTAGGTAGTCAGTTAGAAAGATATTGTCAAAGCTAAAGGTAAAGAGAAGGGTACTATTACAAAATATTATTAGGTTCAGTTTTTTATTACATAATCCTAAGTTTTTTCCCCATTTTAATATTATGTAACTCCGTGTTTCGCCATTACGTTTAGATGGAGATGATGAAATGATGGTAAGTAATGCATACAAAGTACAACAACAACAACAATCGGAGTGAAAACTAATATACCCAATGATGTTCACATATATTATTAGATCATCTTATTATGCGTTACGCGCTACATCTTGTGCAATAACATGAGTGCAACATGATCTGGAAAAGTTTCACTTGAAGTTTTTTTTTCAAAATCATTTAACGAAATGTTTTTGAGTCCAGTTTACGAAATCATATCCATTAATATCAGAAAAAAAGTTTCTGCAACGAATGATGTTGATGTAAGAATATCATATATTTTGCTGATTAATGAAACACAATACAGATACATGCACATGTAACTTTGCTAAAATGTAAATGGGAGCGTAATTAAATATAAATAAAAATGCGCCTTTTTGGTTGCGTTTCACTTAAAAATATATATATATATTAAAAACCCAAACTTTTGGAAGTAATTCATTGTTACGTATGATCAATTTCTCAAACATTGTCTGAAAATCGGCAGGTGTGCCCTTGCATCCTTTAAGCCATGATTTCCCTTTCATTTCAGGATTACATTGTGTAAATGCTTCGTGTTTTCTCTTTAAAAATTTTCAAGGTCAAACACTAGAGATGGCATTGAGTATTTTTGGTTTCTTTACTGGTTTCTTTAAGTATTGTTTTTCTATTTAATAATGGACACAGACATGAAAGTGTGTCTGCATAGTTTGTATCTCACATCTAATATAATGTAAAATTTTCTTAATTAAGCCTGAATTGCAAGAAATGTGGCACCTGTTGTGATGTGACAGGATTTCATTGTCGGTCGGTATTTTTTTACCTTACATATTTAATATCAAAGTACAAATCAAATTTGAAGCGAATGAAATCGATGTAGTAGACTACTACATAGGCTCGTGGTAACATCAAACAAGAAAGAGCAAACCTAGGAATAGAAATTAGAAACCAAATGGTGAACAGGGGAAATCAAAGAACAATAGTGATATAATATTTCTTTGAAGTTGGAACCTACATACATAAAGATGAACCCAGTCCAGATGTTGGCACTTATTAAGTTTTAAAGGTGAGGGGAAAAAAATTCGTCCATAATGGCGTCGTCAAATGACACCACCAATACCAAATGAATACAATTTACAAACTTCTTGGCCACCTCCATAGAATTCCTTTTAGCTCCATAAACCCATTTACCTCCTCCCATATTCCCCAGTTTCTACATCTTGTGCGGGCAGGTTAACACGGAAGGGGTGGATACAACCTATAAAAAAAGTTTTCCTGTCGAGCTTCTTGAAATCCCTGAATCAACTTTTTGCACTCTTGTTTCATTGCCATATTGCCAGAACGATAGGAAATCTTCATCAGTACAGCTATCCTTCCAAATATAGTCTTTGAAATATATGGAATGGAATTCAAAATGGAATGAAAAGAAACAATAGCATATATGCCTGGATGAGTGTGATGTTGTACAAATGACATTAATAAGAAGGCCCAGTATTATGTATGAGTGTTATCCCAAGAAAGAAAGGGAATAGAAACAATATTCCGTCCAATGCACTCAATAAAGAACAATGCATTCGAACAGTTGGAGTAGTGTCAGTTCTGTATTGAAATGTCAATTCAGTATAAATTAGGAATGAAATCCAAAAAAAAAACAGAAAAAATAAGTTGACAAGCAACGCGGAGAGACAGACAGAGGAAATTGGTAGTTGTGTGTGTGTGTGTGTGTGCGTATGCTGCGTTGTTAATCTTTGTTTTTTTTATCTGACAAACTTTCGTTTTTAAAGTAAGTACTTGGGAGTTTTCCCAACGGGAGTTTTCCGAGCCCCCTCACTAAAGCAATAGTGATTAGATCTATGCCTTATTTGTGTGATTGCTGTCGCGGCTGCCAAGTCAATATATATTAATGAAATGCAAACTTCTCCCATTTCATGAAATTTCTTCCAGCAACATGATATGATAAAATAAACAATGAATTACTTATTGAAAATGTTTTTATCGTTATTTCTTCATGCGTCATTGGCTTATTTAAAACCAATGACGCTTAAAAACGAGTTTATCCATTTATATTTTAAGATGATGATGATGACATGACATGAACTTCAACATAACAACGAGTAAATCCCTCTAAAGGGAAATAAATGAACAAACATGACATTTTTGTCCTTTGACAGTGTAATATAATGGGTTTATAGCTGTTTTAACACTATATTTAAATGAAATTTTGATAATGATCAGTTTTTTTAAAGTGAGAGAAAAATGTGCTAAACAAATTTTATATAATTTATGTAAAAAAAAATCCCAAACGAAAGATGTGAATACCCCATTTGATACATAATTGAGCAGATTTTCATAGGTAATAACAGAGAAAAGACACAGTTTTGGATCCTTAAAGTTTTATTATTATTACCAAGTCATTTCAGAACAGCCTGCTAATAAAAGTACCATGGAATTTTTCACAACTAATCCCAAAATTGCGAGTAAACCCATAAAGCTAATATTGTGATGATGCTCATTCAAGGAATGATGATTAGTTGCGGTGATGAAATGATAAAACAGCTTTGCAAACCGATGCACCAAATTTCCGGGTGATTTGCGTGGAAAGTATAGTTTATTATTCCGGAAGTAGCAGCATGGCAAAAACTTGTTTTACCTGGCCTCCTGAAATTGGGTGTATAAAATTATAGCGTAGCATAAATATGATGCATGGATGTAACATTTATATTTATATAAGTACATGGATACATACCATGCGTATTATTTTGACCAAAATCATGGCGTATTTTACAATTTGTGTTTGGTTGGTGGATGGATGGAAAAACGGAAGGATTTGTGGAGAAATAATTTTATTATGTTATTATGACGCACGGAACTTAATAAATTAACCATTTCGCTTGGCTACACGATGCTACTGGGTACAACAAGTATATAAACTAGTTGCCTTCTTTTGCAAGTTTTTGTTGTAATTTTTTTTATCAGAAAACATAATTTAATTTAATTTAACAATATATGTGTACATTTGAACACGAAATAATAAATGAATGTATGTTAGAGTTAGGGAAATTTTCCATTAAAATGAGTCCATTTATTGCTTGAAAGCCAACACCTTGCTTTGCAGACGCCTTATGTAGCTACTTTACATTATCTGTAGCTGGAAGCTATGTAGGTATACCTTCCAACGTTTTAATACTTTTAAAAAACCTTTCAAGTTCTTCTATGCTTTTTGCTGGCGTATTTAACTGGAAGAGATGGCTGGCTACAATCTCTTTGAAAAAAGGGCAATTTATTTGAGCCGTTTATTAAATTTGGCGTTGATAAAAGGATTTTGAAATTGCATTCTGTGCTGCCACTAACGCTGAACATCTTTACATGTTCAATTGCTTGATGTTTTTCTTGAACATTCATTGTTACTTTCTTTTATTTGCATTCCTTGAATTTGTGCACAGTGGTATTTGCTGTGTGTTTCAAAGAGATTCATGGTATGGATAAAGTGAAAACCCATATTTTCTGATAAAAATCATCTTCACTCTCACAATTCATTGTGGTTCAGTGGTTGTTACTTGGCATGTGAGATCATTATTAGGTGGAAGATAAAAGGGGCATTGAGTCAATCAAATTACAAGTTTATTGGGGCAAAAATATATTGATTAACACAAGGCCTGTAAATTCCTTGTTTGAATGCAAGTAAATTGAGCCAATTGGCTTAAAGGATAATAGAAAAGGTAGGTATAGATTCTAGGGTTAAGGACTTGTAATAATGTGTGGAAAAAAGAACTGTAATACAAGACGTGCTTCGAGCTACTGTACATTTAATTCAATAGTTACTCGTTGCTGTTACCTGAAAACTTTTCCCTTGCGTGTGAACTGTGTGGGGAGAACATAGTCACATCCCATTTTATATTACAAAGGGAATACAATGTATTTATTTGCCATGTGCATTCGCACACTCGTTTTTTGGAATGATTTGCATAGTAAATAGCTTTGGAAGCTTTTCAGAATTTTAACAGGTGTTCTGGTTACTATATACTTGGAATAATCCGTAAGTTAATTAAACAGCCAAATTTGGAGAGAGAAAGTTTTGATCCGTGGTTCAATCTCACTAGTATATTTACATACCTTAGTTTAATAAAGTAGGCTGATGGACACACAGTGTTAATCAGGCTAACATTGTACAAAGGTGTAACTGTGCACTGTACTAGTTCGGAAATACTGTACATCTCTGTAAATCGCTGGTTTGGTGGAAAGATTCACATGGCATGAGAATGTGAGCTGGCTTAAATCCATTGAAACAAAAGTACTCAACCATTTACCTCAAGGCGCAATGGAGCACACATACGTTTGGAATGCATGGCACCTATCCCATTGTCATAACTCCATACTCCGTTACTTTCTCAAACATTTATGTATTTACTATATATGTTGCAGTTTTGTATATCATCGGTGCTAACTTCTGATTAAAACTATGTTGTCGCCTTAGTTATTTGCCCGAGTGTTGGAGGGACTTCATCAAGAGCATGTGGACATAATGCAATCTTGTGAATAGAACAATGTGTGGTACTGGTGCTTAATTTTAATAAAATGTGAAGAACTAAATTACTGTCAACTGTAGCAGCTCTACTTTTTTCTAATGACGTAATATGACATTGTCTGTCATTGCCTGGATGCTTTGTCTGCAACATCTCCTGTATTGCATTTCATTTGATATTGATATGGCTTCACTACTCGGTTTTATTTTGTCTGGATACTAATTTGTATGAGTTCATCTTACTCCAGTACAAGTAATCACGTTTGTAATCATTACCTGAAACATTTAAAAAAAGAAATACGTACTTTTTTTCTCTCAAAGCCTGTCTAAAGCTAGATTTTCTGAGATATTGATTAGTTGGATAAGTACAATAAGCTTTTTGTCAAGATAAGCCAAATTAGACGTTCGTCATTTCTTTCAGCTGTTTAATTTTCAAGGTCGGTGTTCTAGATAATTGGCAGGTATATACCTACTTGCATCTTTGCAGATGTTCTTTCGTTTACCTGATAAAGACCCCCATCTGTCATCCTCTTGCAGTCTTTATCAAGATAGCTGAAATAATGTGCAAAAATTAAGTATGTGTGCATCTGTGACGTTACATGGTAATAGAATAGAAATCATGTGCGTGCATTTTTAAATTGGCGACGCAGTGGTAGCCAAATCCAGTAATTTTAAACAAGCAAACAATTTGTGATTTTCCACCCAATTTTATTCCTAGCCTCACAGGAAATTGAAAGTCTGCTAACTTTTTTATTCATTCTTGTGATAATAATGAATGAACACATAATAAATGCGATAACAAAATATTGGCATTGCTATCATTTTTTGGAATTGAAGCTGATCAAAAAAAATTCACAGTTGAAGCTAGTTTGTAATGTTTCAAGGCAACGCTACCTTTCTTTTTTATAATGAGACAAAATGAAATGGCACTATCATTGACCCTCTTATATTTTTGACCGTGTTGTGACGCATTTGTTGCGAAAAGTCTTGGGAGTAGCGCGCCTTTTTTGGGGCACGAACTTTGTTGTTTTAAAAGAAGCTTATAATAACGCAACAAAATTACGGTGAAAAAAGGACTGTGCTCAACAAAGATTTCACATGAACAGCTTTCACGAAATAATGACATTTCACAGGCTTACTTTCACATTTTACCTACGCGAACTAAGTGATGTGTGGGATCCATGGCTATTGCTAGACAAATTTATAGTTGAAAAATCTGAAAATTCAACATCGGAAAAAAGTTTTTTTTTAAATGGAATTATGTGCACTACAACCTATATAAGTATAAGCTTTACTGACGTGACTAATGACTGACTCGCTTACTAGAAGTACTTGTTCTGGAGGAAAGGCCACTTATGCATGAATTTCTCATGAATGAATCCGCACTTTATCCTCTAATTGTCCTCTGGCAATTGTCGCTTTTGTTGTATACACGATGATGGTGGTGGTGATGCCGGTTAAAATCCGTATGTATGCATAATTTGAGAAATTGCATTAAATCATTTAAAACATTTCATGAAGTGAAACATCAGTTTTAAACCAACAAATGCCTATAAGGTCTAAAAATATTTTTTCACTGCCTTCCTATCATCACAAGAAAATAAGTGGGGAAAAATATTTTTAAANTCTGCTTCCTTAGCGATCATTCTTGTGTATATGATAAAAATTGCAGCCTTTTTCTATGCGTATGACCTACGTTTCAATTTACAAAAAAAATATTAACTTGCATAGCACATAATATGTCACCTCTCAATATTTTGAGGATAAAATAATACAAATGCACTTTACTCCGAATCCCAATAAGTAATCGTAATCAGTGAAAGTGATATAACTTGACTTAGAGAAACCAGCATGTTGATAAAAAATTGTCTGAATGTAAATGAAAGAAAATTGTGTGTAATTAATGGGTAATTATCAGAGAGGTCAAGGAATGTGAAAAGCAAGAATAATATATAATATCGCAAGTGTAAAAACAATTGCTTTTTAGATTAAGCTTGGTTACCTCACGATCTGTTCATTGAACTTAATTCCATACCTAATCCAGTACATGTAAAAAAAAATCCCTTTCAATCGACTCAAGAATAATAATAATGACATATAAGGGAAAATGAGATTTCGAGAGAAAAACTTTCCACGATTCCCTACTTTCCATTGGAATGCCATGCTGTGCAGATCTGTACATTCGAGTGTGCAACCGAGAGTCGTTCATTATTATATGAATTAGTATCGCTATCCAATTTGCCACTTTTCCGGAAAGGAAAGACAAAAGTATATAATAATAAATATTTCCATTACGACATGACCAACCTCTTTAAACCTTCAACGTGGTTAAGTGATTAATATAATATCATTTATTAAATTAATATACTCGTATTGGTATTGCCCACTTTAATCCTACCCTACCTTACTATTCCATGTATTATTGTCTGTGACCATGCATAGTATCCTGTTAGCCTGTTTATCGAACGGTAAAAATGAGGGCACAAATACTCGTGGAATTTTCCCCACCAAAAGTAAGTGGCAAATGCCACGGCATATCGTGAAACTGCAAACACTTAAAAAAAAAATTTAATGTGCTTGACAAACTGGTAATGTGGAAATACATTCGTTTATTTTTTGCTCACAAGACCATAAGCTTTTTTCAACAAAAACATTTGCTAATACTTTGCAGCTTTATGTAAAAAATGTATGACTATCTCTTAAGTTAATATCAAGTAACTATTTATAGTCTTCTTAGTAAAAAAAAATCCCAATTTGCAAACAGAAAATGGAAGGTATACAAACACTGATGCATGTAGCACTACACAAATAATGGAAATAAAAAAAGGGAATGAACATATCAGCATCATGTCCCAAAGGGTATCTGCAAAAGAATAAAAAACATATAGATATTTTGAAGAGTTTGTTTATTTATTTCTCCAAATTCTTTTCACTTGGGATTTTGGATTTGTTTTGAATAATTTGATGGCATTTATAAGTAGGGGTAGACATAGCTATATATGGAATATATGATATATAGGTATGTATATAGTAAACATACATGCATAATAGCATCTATAATAATGATACGCTAAGAGAAAGCAAAAGTACATCTTACGATTTGAATGACAAGCTTATAGAAACAATAGAGCTTCTTTTAAAGGGA
>JAHZNC010002665.1:0-11885 GCA_027744095.1 Zhuqinia jingwanae | reverse complement strand
TATCTTTTTCTTGTTGACGAATTTCTAATTTGCAATTGCGGGTCTCAAACGTATTTGTAGTAGTAGTATAATAGTGGTTAGGTCACAAAATATATTTTAACAGTTTCTCAACAACAACTTTACTTTTAGCTTGCTTGCTTCCTTCTTTTTTTAAACGCGAAAAAAATGTTATTTGTATATGCTTTAGCAGAAATCTAATTTTCAGAGAGGCAGAGAGAGAGCGCACAAACAGTGGTAGTCACACACACAAAAGTATATAATAGTACTCTTTTTTCTATTTGTTTAAATGGACAATAAATGTGAATGTTTTGTAAAAATGGTCACTTTTTTTCTTTGTTGCTTTTTTTATCACAATTGTGCATCTGTTGTTACAACAAACATATGGATTGTTTTACTATGCATGTATGTATTATATTTTATTCACAAAAATAGAAGTTGTTTCGTGTTGGTTTTCTTGTTTGTTTTTTTGGTGAAATGAAATTTTTTCTCTCCAAAAATGAATGTATAGTGTAATCTTGTACTTGTAAATGTTCAGTGAGAATCGACACTCCAAAAATATTGTATACACACAACAACAACAACAACAAAATGTTTTTGTTTTCTTTTTTTCTTCCTTTCTTCTCCGTCTTCTTTAAATTGTTATACACAAAGTGTCAGTTTAGAGACAAAAGTGAAACACGATTATTTTCTTATTCTTCACTTTGAACCGAAAGAACAACAATAATAATTATTTGTTGCAAATTTGCAATTTACATAATATGTGTAATATATGTATGTATATAAAAATGTTATTCCATCAGTAATGGTTCGTCGGCGAGTGTAAAATAACAGCGACACTTTTCCTAGAAGTGAAAATACTTTTGTTTTCTTTGTTTGTTGGAGAAAACAACTAACTAGAATCGTAATGGAAATAGTAATAATAACAAGTGAAACACGATAATTTGCCAAAAATTTTCTTTAAAGTCCTGTCTTTTATGTCCTCAGGCTGGCGCCAATCTGACGGACAGGGGACCATAATCGTTGAAACTTTTAGTCACGCCAATGACTGGTTGGTTGGTGGTGGTACCCAACAGTGGCATATAAAAAGCACTCACTTTTTTTTTACTGTAGAAAATGTATGTATGCGTGTATGCGTATCGTGTAAGTTTCACTTTATACTGCTGCTGCTGCTTTTGCACGTAAGCAAATAAAAACCGAGACAGGCAGAGCAAGAGTAAGAGAGAGTAAACTAAGTTGAATTGAGAGTGAATGTGTAGCAAATAAGAAAATATTTTCTCCGTTGATATTTCAGCATTACCTTCTCCATGCACAACCAAAATGGTACTGCCACCGCTACCGACCGAGCGAACGATGCACAAGCTCAAGCAGCACGAGAGAAGAACAAGAAGAACAAGACAGAGCAGCGAAATCACACAAACAAGAGCTTTTCTATACTAGCAGCCGTGGAGAAGCATTCATATGTACTGCTGCGAGTTGCTGTTCTGTTGGGTTTTCGTGAGCGAGTTGAAGAGTTGAGGTTGAGAGAGACTCGCGTTGCAATAAACTGCACTAAAAACTTGTACATGGCATGGCTATGAGAGAAGAGAGAGGCATATACCACCTCCCAAAAAAAAACTGAGGAGAGAATACAAGAGCACACCATAAGATATTATATTATATGCATGCTCTCTACTTGTGTTTACCTATCTATATCTAGTACAGAAGACCGAGAAACATTTTCGTGCATGCTTGGTGGTAGGCGGAATCTTCGCTGTTGTGTGAGTGTAGTAGAAGAAGAACACAAACCTAATAGAGTTGACTGTCTGACACTTCTCGTTCTTACAACGCAACGTTACACAACTGTTTCTCTCCATACTCCTCTACTTCCAATATCCATATACATATACACATATGTAACAACAACGGGAGAATATTTAAGTATATAATATGAACCTATACTGATAGTATTATGATAAGATATACTGAATCCTATTATGCATGTAGGTGTATATAGATAGATGCAAAGCACAAACACTACAAGAGCTTGTACAAGATACAACATGCACACAGCAGCAGCACAACAACAACAGTAGAAAAGAAGGAAAATGTCTTTTATAATTACTAGTTTCAGTGTCGTTGGGCAAGCTGGAACTTTACTTGTACTGCATTAATGCAATGGGATAAGTAGATGTTGTTATTGTTGTTGTTGGTTGAAGGAGTCGTAGGAGTAATAGTAGCCGAGCAGCAACAGCAGCAGTAGTAGAAGGATATAAGCTTATTATTTAAATGTTTTAACGTAATATGCTAGTTTACATTTAGAGCAGCAGCAGGCATGGATCTCTATGTATGTGTGAGTGTGCAAGAAGAAGAGCAGAAAAAAAATATCCTTTCGCATTCAAATCAGCAAAATGGATCGGTTTTTATATGTGTAGTAAAGCAAAAAATGCAATTTTTGCTTCTGGTGACACGAAAACGATTTACTTGCATAATAAAAGATAATAAAATTCCTGGAAAACAAAAATAAACCTGCAACTTTGTGTGTGAGAGTGTGCTCGTATGTAGTATGTTGCTCTGTTGTTTCAATTTAATGAAGACTGACGCACGGGCAGACACAGGAAAACAGACGATGCATTCAAATAAAATGCCTCCAGTGCAGCAGCAGCAATAGAATATTTAGCATTTTTTTACACACACCACACCACCAAAGTATGTTTGCACTTAGATGGACAGAAAGATAAGGGAAAAAATATCTGCTTGGAAATCTAAATGAAGTATCACAATGCCCATCTTACTACTACTTAACTCATCATGTCAAGAAAAAGAGAGAGAAAAGGGATTATAAAAAAAAATTCATTGCAGCACAAAATTGTGTGGACTCATAAAGCACACATTTCAAAAAAAAAAAAAAAAAAGATACTGCCGAGCCCCAAAAACGACTTAAAATAATGCACATTAAAATGCAGCTTAGCTGCTGGCTGTTTTATCTCTTATTTGGCCTTTCCTCTATCATTTCCTAGAATTATATGCACCAAAAAGATAATTCACACACATACACAACAACAACAAGGAGACAACGTGATGTGTTCGTGTTTTACATTCCTGATGAAGGGCAAAGAGGAAGAAACTATCAAATATATATAATAATATATGTGTGTACCCTTCCTATTATAACCCAACTTGGACATGAATGAGTACCTCCACATATTTTTTTTTCACAGGGACCACAAATTATCAAGAATCATGTGACTTGGAAAAAAACCCTGTCGTGGATTTTTTTTCCTGACTTTTGCATGCATGTATGCTGATAGATTTGAGGGTAGTAGTGACATGAAGATGATGTTGTGGCTATACTGCTGTGCTGATGCTGATGGAAGGCAGAGTAAACCCTCAGAAAATTGATACGCTACATCTTATAAAGCAGGGCTCAAGGAAACACATTTGAACTGACATCCATCCATCCATATTTGCTGCTACATATATGCATGCTTATATATCTTCTACTAAACATTATATCCTGTTTTTTATCGGATAAACCAAAAATAATCTTCTTGCAGTCAGCTCACCAGAAATGACAAAGATTACATATTATATTATACATATATATCATACATGTACCAATGTATCTAGACAAGTTTCTTTTTCTCCTTCTTTTCCTTGTTCCTCTTCGTCTCTTTTTTTGTACTTTAAGTATTTATAGGTTTTAAGTGTAATCTCACTAAAAAGCTGTCAGAGTGTGCGTAATATTATTAGACAAAAATATGTATGTTTGTCTGAGTCTCTGAATAATACGAATATGTAGGTACATTTGTTTTGCATCTCTCAGAAACAAAATTTCAAGGAAGAGAAGAAGCGACTCTATCCGATGTAAGAAAAGAGTAGCACAAGGATAAGATGTTGCAAGAAGATATGGGGATGCATTTCTTCTCTGAGAAACAAAATTTCAAGGAAGAGAAGAAGCGACTCTATCCGATGTAAGAAAAGAGTAGCACAAGGATAAGATGTTGCAAGAAGATATGGGGATGCATTTCTTCTTCTTCTCCTTCCATCTTCATTTCTCTACTAATCTGTCTGTCAGAAATGAAAGCCAACAGCATACATCATACAGATCATTTAGCTCATTCACTCCATAATATATACCGTGCACAGAGCAGCACAGGATTTTTAATAGAACACAGTAAATTTTGTACTGGGTTATTTCACTTTTACATCCCGAAAAAAAATAAGAGATTCCATCCCAATGCAATGTTCAATGTTCAATTTCCAAAACTTCAAAAGTAAAATAAAATAAATATTTAACTTGAATCCACATCTCTTTGTGAATAATACGGCGCATTTCAAGAAATAATTTTTTTCATATCTATAAGAGAAATAATAAATATTAGGATGTCGCTTACTACATGATGACGACGTAAACAACACCTTTTTCTAAAACTTTTTTTTCATTCCCTTTTTATGTTTCCTTCTAGTCGTCTCTGACATTTCTACGTATTATATCATATACTTGTTATTATGTATATTATATGCAAATCAGTGACTTATTAGTAGTATACCTTACATTATTATTAAAATCATCAACTATGCGAAAGGAAGTTGCGAAATCCGAAATCTAAGCCTCTATAAAGTGTTTAGTCAAAACTCAAAACAAAACCATTAGTCAATGCGAAGCCAATATTTTGCTTATATCAATAATATATAAAAGGTCACATTTTCACTTGGCATATTGACGACGCGGTGTTGATTTATTAAATTCTTCCGAATCATACAATATGTATCTGTAATATTAATCTAAAATTCCTGGATATATGCTTATTAGCATCGACACAAAATATATTCGGTTTTTGATAGGTGTTTGATGTAAAGAATCACTTTTGACTGACAAAAAACAAGCATGGTTGTGAAATGGATGGAGTCGTCCATGTGACAATGAGCACCTTAAGGCGGAGTTTTTGCGTGATGGATGGGGATCATATAGGTTTTCACTCAAGCCGTTTCTGACACATTTCTTCATTACACTTGTATGCAGAGGAATTTGAAAAACAACGCCACTCGTCTTCCGTTGAAGAATTTTAATATACAAACATAATACTAAGTAATAATAATAATAATAACATAATGTCTGTTCCAAGTGACACAGACCATTTCTTAGAACTCTCTCTGGGAATAAAATTGGTAAATGTAGTGGATCGAATATTTAACACCGTTCCTCTCGCGTCCCTCACTTTCGCAATGAATGATACTAATGGTAAAATACTGGAAAATGTCATCATCATGTCGTGTCACCATCAGTAGCAACACACCACCCGTCATTTCTTCCACCAAGAAGTCATAAACAAATATGGCATTCATTACTCCACACACACATATATATAAATTTCTACCAAGAATTCCGTTCCTCAAACGAAAAAAAAATCACTACTTCTTCCACCATCATCCAAACATTTGGTCTGGTTTCCTTTCTACTTTAGAAATTGATAGCAGACTGCTGCTGCTGCTGCTGCTGGCGTATTATATATCTACACATACATGTATGGTAAGATAGATTCAATGTAATTTATTGGATTTTAACAGTTGGGAAAAGTTTCTACAAACCTCTATCATTTTACTACAGATTGGCCCTGTCCGTCCAATGAACAGCCAAGGATTAAATTGAGGGCAAGCACAAAATAAGTGAGCGAGAAAGAGAGAGAGAGAAAAAAAATAAGGGAAATGTCACGAATTTTGTGAGAAGAGACCCGTAAAAAATAAATAAAAAATAATATATACGCACCATCAACAAACTTATTTCATCGAAAGTTTTATATTGTGCTTTTCGTTTTGATTATCTACATATTTTACTATTTTCATGAATACAAATTTAGTGGGTTGAACCGCTTTGGGATATATATTTTATCGAAAATTCAGCAGCAACGCCTCACGTGATACCATTGTTTAACTTTATCTTGTGAAGGCAATTCAATTAAAACATCTTTTTAGGGACATGCAATAATCTAAATTCTCTGTAATAATAACAACAGAATACATTGAATAATCATCGGCTTCGCATATGAACCTCTCTGGGGCAAAATACAAATATGGCATATTCCCATTTTCTCTATATATATTATTCACAACAACCCCTTTGTTCATTTCCACTTTTGTTTTTTCATAATCTTTACAAAATATTTGCAATTTCAAGAAACTGATTCCATTTTCATTGTTATTTTTTACACCTAGACTAGAGAGAGATTATTGAACAAAATTCAACTTTAGATTTTCATTACTGAAATTTGCCTTCAGCAGCATCCCATCACCCTTAAAAAAACAAGAATACTGGAAACTTATTTATTCTGCTCCAAATTCAAAAGGATTGTAATGTGATATGATTCGTTGTATCAAAACGGATATTTGCTGTTATGGCTGTCAGCATTAGCCATCATCTCTCGCTTCTGTTTACACCACCACCAACCACCACCACCGCACTCATACTCATATCAGTCATATCGACACTATTTGCATTTTGTACAACGCAGAATAATNTATCAGTCATATCGACACTATTTGCATTTTGTACAACGCAGAATAATAATCATAATAATACAAGTAGGTGGAGGAGGATTGCATAATAATAATAACGCATGTAGCTAGGTACATATTTGGTAGTATGCTGCATAATAGTGCATTCATTTGCCCGACAGAAACATGATTCAATGTTATTTTTCTTACTTGGTAAGTGCTTGTACCTGCCACGTTTAATTCCATATGCACACAGTGAAGCATACAACATACAAAAAATGTAATTGTGTGCAAAACCTGAATCCGTCATTAAAACGCCTGATCAAATTTAATGAACCAAGTATATACTATACTTCCACATTTTCTTTTAAACTAAGTGTACGACGAAATAACATTCTAACCCAAAGTAAATTTTTATGGTAGTACAGATTTTGCCAAATTGTGGCCATATATCCATTACTAAACTTTCTACCTATTATGTACACATGTATGCTGCCACTACTACTACTACTGCACTGCCATCATTTTACTGCTAATACTTTTGCAAGTAGTAACACGGACTGAACAGAGAATGTTAATTGCTCTCCTCAAGTTTTCCTTACATATTGCTTAACAGGATAATAATGCTGCTGACAGCAAATAAGCTACATGTATGTATATTGTAGCAATCAAAAACCACAGAGATAAAATAAAAATATAAGAGCAATCCACAAACACATAATAATAATATGTACGTTTAATGTATGTATGTATAACATATAGGTATATAATAATAATATCAACAGAGGTACATACATATGCCAGGCTAAAATGCAACTAAGCAGGTTATAAAATGCCTTTTAGTATGGCCATGCACTTTTTTAACAGTATAGTACCCACTACTGCAGTGGTGAATTCCTTTTAGCAGAAAAAAAAAACAATAATTATGCAGTGAATGAGAGAAAAGACAGCTGCATTCAGAGTTTTTTTTCTTTCTTTTTCCAACAAAATAGTATACTTCCTTCATCGTGCTCTCCAACCCGTTGATTAGCCATGTTAAAAATTTGAGCGGTTTGTTGTTGGCAGTGGTGGTGGCAGTAAAAGTCCATAACTATAATGATGGATCAGTCTGGTAAAGAAGAGACGGGTAGTCCACCAGAGAGAGATAGATGGAAACATGCGATCTACAAAACTTTATTAAAAGCCATATATGTATAGCGAATATGTGGCAATATGGTAAAGTTTTTTCTTTCCTAAACTACCATCTATATACACATCCAATCATCTAGCTAAACTTGGGAAAAGGTAATTGAACCAGCTTATTTTGTTTAATCCACCCATTTGATTATTATTAAATGTCGCAACGATGTGGACTGGACAGACAAAAAAGTATAAAAAAGTCAACGGTTTTTGCTTTGAATTACAATTCGCAACGCAATGCAATACATCGGTATCATGATCATGATCATCCATTCTGCATACGAATTATCAACGAGCAGGCATGTTTCGCTTATTGTGTATAGTGTAAATATAAGCCCCTTTAAAATGTATTCTATTTAATGTGATTCGCAATGATCATCATGCCAAACATGCATAAAAAACAGAACAAAAACTAAAAAACCATAACATTTATGCATACCTATGTTTTTTATCCAATTTATTTGATACTTTGTGCATTAACTACTAAATAAACAGCCTTGATGTTTTTGTCACTTGGACAAATAGTTATCTGGATAAATGTCTGTGCTGAGCTTCTCCCCTGTGAGTGGTGAATGGCGTTGTTCTGTTCTACATTAAATTTGGGATTGTCAGTCGCCTTTTCTAGGATAAATTGCTGCATAGCTATTATTATATATTTTTTTAGATATAAATTACAAAACAGCCCCATCATCAATTGCACTCATCAAAGTTATGAAATAATCACCAGCTGTCATATCATATCTTTGTCATTATTATATTAGCATCATACATACAATATGTCTTGCAATTTATTCTTTACAAAATGAAATGAAATGGAAAAATGAAAATAAAACTATACACAGTGCATATTTTAAGCTTTAAAAAAAATTTCGATAACATCCCAATTTCGTCTCTTTTTACCCTTTGACATGTGTACATGATGAAGAATTCCCTTGTGGGCAGTGACCGATGATAGCTGACAGTAGTATTCAAAAAATTCATTCCCTTTTCGTCCACTACTATAGGCCACCCACAACCACCGTAGCTACTTGTGCTTTTGACCTCAAAAAATATTTTACTACTTGAAAATAAAACAAAAAATGAATGACGAGTTTTGTGTTTTTGGCAAAAAAAGTAACCATTTACACATGGATCAGATGTCATAAGTGATAATGAGGCATGTTTACATGACTTGGGCAGCAGTTGCAGATGTATATCTTTAAGTAAACAATCCAATGGTATGCATGTACGTATATATATGTATATATATATATGTTTCATCCAATAATAATGTGAATGTTTGCTTGTAAGCATGTAAGTACTTGGATCACTTGGAATTTGTTTCCTTGTAGAAATGTAAACTATAGCGGAGGACGAAAGAAGAAGAACCAAAGCCAAAAACTTGGTTCATTCTCTGCAATAAAAAAATATATTAAACTATACCGGAAAATAGCACAGAAACCGAACTGCCTTTACATTTTACAGACAGAGATGATCTTCATCTTGTGATGATGATGGTGATGTAGTAGTAGAAAGATGATACTTCTACATTGCTTAGCGAGAGCTGTCTTTATTGCCATTACCCTGTATCTGCATTCATGCATAACACTATTGACTGACACTAATCTTTGCCGTCAGCACAAATATACACAGTACAGAGAGAGGATATAGCAAAAAATATATGTATGTGTATTTTTTTCTCTTCTGAAATATTCATACCACCCAAAAAAAAATTCACAAGATACTATAAAGATGTTCATCCAATTCATTATAGCAGAAATAATAATAACAAGCTCCAATGCAATGCTATCATTTTACAGCTTTAACTGCTTTTATCCTTGAAAGCCTGTCATAAACTAAACTGAACATTTAGTTTTTTTGTGCGACTCTTTAGCCAGTTCGGTTCGTCACTCAAGTCAAGACTAAAGGCAAACAAAAGCCAGACAATGTGCCGATTGCATGCTGATACATTTATATACAATATTATTAATCCACAATACATATCGCAGCACTATAGTACATCATACAAGACGACCAGAAATTTCTCAGCAGCAGCAAGCTGGGCATATATACATACACACAATGCACTGTTTTATTTTATGATTAAAGCAAAAGCTTCTACAATATGTGCCTATTTCTTTTGAGCCATATTACTTTTACACAGACACCCCTTTTTTCTCGTAAAAAAAGGTTTATACCATTTTTGGGTTATATTATTATAACTTTCCATCTCCCATCTCTGTATATATCATATACTTATGTGTCCTGTTATTAGTCAAGTAAACCATTTACGTGTTACCTCCTTTCTCTGAATGAGAAAGTATTTCGTGTAGAAGCATTTTTAGCAAACTAAAATGCACACACGACAATTTATGTACCCTGGCTTACTTTTTTTTCTTTGTTTTTTTTCGTGTGAGTATGAAATATATATATATATATATATGTATCCAGTTTCGGAAATTCCACATGCCATTTTGCAGACTTCTTCAGTCCCCAATAACGGATACATGATTGTGTGTCCTCTCTCTCTCTCTCTCTCTCTCTTTCTCATACACACACACTCTCATCGTTTACCTGATCATGGGAAAGTATGCCATGCCACTACGACCATCAAACAAGAACAAAAGACAAAAAAAATGCTCACACTACCATATACTCTCACTCTCTCTCCTGCTGATGGAAAGGTAAAGACAGGTAAAAGTCGTTTAGCCTTTTGCTTATACTACTTTCTTTCTCATCTTCTTTTGTGATTTAGCAGAAGAAATGGTTTCTAGTTTCATTTAGGTTTGTAAACTAAAGTACAAGAGTAGTAGTAGTAGTATATATATATTATACCTATTAAACATGTTTTACCACCACGACTTCGGTGTTTCCGCACACCAGGTACAAGGAGCCGCAGTACTACTGTCGTTACTATTATTATTACTCTCTAACTAAATCTTATACAAAAAGGTAAACTTTCACAAAGATATTGTATGTAAGTATAGTGGTGGAAGTAGTAGTGAGTGTGTCAGTTAAGAAGAGAGAGAGAGAGTAGACGCAAAGAAAGGACAGGAAAGCCATTTCCATTTTATTACCACGTTTTCTTTCTCCTTTCTTTTATGCCGTAACAAATGTTCAAAGCATGATGATGGTAATATGAGAAAAACCGAAAAACCATTCAGTAAATGAATCTTGCATGTGATCAGCACCAATATAGCGCCCAGTGTGCATTATAGAATAGAAGCAAGGTGTATGTTACAATGCGATATGTAAGTTTGTGTTATTGTGTCTGTTTGGTTGTTTTTACTCTCTTTTTCTCTCTCTTCTTCTATTGTAAACATTCGTACGCTCGTGTGTTTACATTGTAACAAAATCAGCTTAGCGCTGTATATTTTTAATAGTAGAGTTAACCAAATCCGAGCGGAGGACGAATATAGGTATATGTGTACCTGCGTAGATGTAAATGAAATATACACATATGATATCGTGTTTTGTAAGAATATTGCTTTCCTTTTTTATATTTTCCTGCATATATAATTTTATAGCTTACAAACATACATTTCCATTTAGTTATTCAAAGGCTGCTGTACACTATGCATTAATATATGGAGACTGCGTCTGTCCATCCGTCCAAACTACAAAGCTCCAGCTCAAAAAACCATGCTTCTTGGTGACAAAAACACATGTATACTTGACCCGATTTCTTCAAAACATTTAGCATACCCATTAGCTTATGCATTATGACTATGACAAAAACGATAAACTAGCCACATTTTTCCAAACCTCATAATAATGGAGTTTTTACTCATTTTGGGGTAGGTTGTTGAAAAATTGTTGTTCTTTGTTTGTTTATCATTACAACAACATATGGCAAATGTTCGCCAAATCGAAACCACTTATAGTAACTCCTAAAAAGAAACAACAAGAATAACAACCGCGAGAAGAAAATATTTAAATTTTTCAAAGCACGCATACATAATGATTCTGCAGTACATCGTTACATCACCATCATCAGCTTATTTAAGTATGCATTACAACATTAATTCACTCACGTTAGCTGGAGACTAAACTAAGGAGGTAAAAAGTAAATTACATTTTACTACCTTTTGCTATGTGTGTATACCTACATATTATACATACATATATGCATATGCATGATATGGTGGTTTGCCTACTACATACTTCATCCTCTGTCCACCACGCAAGCTTTGAGTAATTCGTATATATAGTATTGGTCTCCACCCCTTTCTCTTCAGCTGAAAACGATAACACGC
>JAHZNC010002664.1:0-24237 GCA_027744095.1 Zhuqinia jingwanae | reverse complement strand
GGTTGTTGTTGACCCAATTATAGTAAGCAAAGAAGAAAGTATGTAGGGGGAAAGGAAAATATAAGCCAACAGGCAGTTTATTTAGCTGCTAGACAAAGGTAATACATGCTTTTACTTTGCTGAAGGTAATAATAATGAAAATGATGTACTGTGTGTGTAGCACAAAAGTAGCATATGTATTCATAAGGTCAATAATAATAAGAAAGTTTAGTACATGCAAAAGCTTTTTAAAACTGGTTTGAAAAATGAACATCTGCATTGCATAGAGAGAGAGAGAGGAAGAATGAATAGAAATTTCTTTTTTCTTGCCGCGATGAGCGGTGTGTGTGTGTTGTTGTGGAGGCCGAAAGGGACTGAAAGAAGGTGACTGGTGACTTTCTTTTGTTTAGCATTTTAAGCCTTGAAGCAACGACAATTTAGAATATGGAGGTTAATGGTGGCTTGGAGGGGGAAATGTATGAATAGGTATAGGAACAATATTGTAGGTATGCGTGTGTGTGTGTAAGGGGAAGGTATTTTAAAAGCCAGAGTGCCTTGTTCACAGTTCACGATGGGAATTTCCCGGAGTGAAATCAAAACTTTTCTGGGTTTGTAAACAAAATAAGTTGATACTTGCCGCTTTCTCTGAAGCAGTTTGGAGCAAGGCAGAAAATAGCGCTGCTGCTGCTGCTGGAGGCGGAGGCGGCTACTGTATAAATGAAGGTAGCACAACCAGTAGCCAAACTATATACACTGCTCTCAAAATGTATTGCTGTTTAGTATTCAAGAGATGTGTGCTATCTGACAAATTTTCATTTTCACTAAGTTTCTAGTTTCAGAGAGAAAAAAGTTTTGGTTGCTTGCTTGTCGGGAACAATATGGGCATGTTTTGAAGGTGCATATCAGCATTCTAAAAGCACTATTCGGCATGCATGCCAAGAGAAAAAGGAGATGATGTTAATAATGTTGAAACTAAGGGAAATTTTCGGATTCTTATCTGATGCTGAAAATGAACAAAATCTTTGACATGATACACCATGACAAATTGGTGAACACTGCAAGTTAAGTTTCAAGGAAAGTGGAGAAAAGAAAGTCAAAAGGTAAAAAGAAAATCAGATTTGTGAAATTGATGTGACTTGAAATACAAGTAGCTATACATATATGTTGCTACTTCTTTGTACAGTTTGTTGCTGTATGGTGTTTTGCAATAATGATTTTGTAATAGTTGTTACACACCCTATAATTACAGGCTTTACTGCAAAGTGGTGTGACGCTGTGCACTGTTGGAATATTAATTGCAGCCTTTAGACTCGTAAATAAAAAAACATTTAAGACTTGAAAAACATTTTATTATAGTATCATGATCAGAAGATGAAATACAACACAAAATAGTAAAAAAAAATTGTTTGATCTTGAATTGAAAAAAAGTCATGCTGAGTAGTTTGATTTAAATTTTTTTTGTGTGTGTATGTAAAACGGATAAAACGTCTGCTGCTGCTTTGCACAGTACAAACAAATGGAGATAAATCGTTCATATAATATTGAATCTACTAGAATCGCTCCACTGACTTGACATAAAAATGTTTGTCTCTGTTTTCCTTTTGTTGTTGTTGTTGTTTTGTATGGTTTTGTGTTCCAAGAAAATGTCAATGTAGCTGGATAAATCACTCTAAAAAATGGCAGTCTCCTGACTTATTATTGGAACAGAAACAGCGAAACATACAATAAACAAGCATCTACATGTATACAAATGTGAACGTTGTTGTTTGTGTATATGTTTAGCATACTCGATTAAATGGTGTGATGATAAAAACGACTTTTTCTGGTCGCCATAAAAAACTCTATGTTTTACTGGAGTAGTAATACTATATATTTGTCGATGGATGTAGTTTTATTCACCATTCATCGGCCCTTGCTTCTCTTTGTATAAATACTTAAAGTTTACTAACATTTCAAGTCAAGCTTTCACCAGCCATATATACAAACAACCTCCTCCACATCGTCTTTCAGGAGGATGCTTTCTATTTTTACAATAATAGAATTTGGTAACACGAGAAAGAAAGAAAGAAAGAAGCTGGGAAAAGCTGTTATATGTACATAAAGGTACAATATATGCATATACGCATACGATGTTCTATATTATGTACTCTGCTTTCTCCTCTTACCCGCCATCCACCAACATTCAACAAAAAAAAACCGAGTCACGCTTGCCTTGCCTCCTTTTCGCCAAATTTCAGTTTAGTTGAAAGGAAGGGAAGAAGAGAAGCTGAGGAAAAGTAGGCTTATTCGATGATGATGATGATGATATTCCTTGCTTTCACTAGATATATATTTTTACAAACTGGAAAACCTGGAGATACATAAACCTGGAACTCTATGATTTTCCCCAGCTTTTTCTGTTCAGCTCTATTTTCTTCTGGTAGTACTTTGTAGTACTATAGCGTGTGTGTATGTGTGTGTGTAGTTTTTTTCGCAGAAGAAAAAAAAAGCCGCGCTTTTACTCACAGTCACTATCCAAGAGAAATCCAAGTGAAATGTACACACACTCGTATATATAAATGTTCATATGCTTTCACTTTCATCCACCATAAAATGTTGGTTTGGTAGTTGGTATTCCTACCAAAACACAGATATTGGCTGCTGCTCTATATAATAACTATGGACAGATATAAGTGTACATACCTATGTACCTATGTATGTGTGGCGGTTGTTCTCTTTTACTGAATATTGATCCAGCAGCAGTGTGTGTAGAGAGGAGAGAAGAGAAGACGGATGTGAAAGTAGGCTTTCTCCTCTTCTTCTTTTTTTACTCAACTCAGCATCTCTCCCCCATTCTGCTATGTACACACACACTACTTTACATCCTCACTCTTGCAAACTGTTTGCTTCAACAAACTAAAGTAGTAATATTACATGGCGGATTCATTCCAGTGAAAAAGTAGGGCTTCAGGCTTTTTTTGTAGGATCATCAAATGAAAAAGAAAGAAAACGCATAACGAGGACGATGCGATGTAATATATTTTTCTAATGCTGAACTGAGAGCAAGTGTAAGTACATAAAGTGCTAATAAATTCTAGCTATACCTACCAAGTTCAGCTTCAGCACTGAAAAAAATTCATCTTGTGTTTGGATACTACTAGGCGGAATATTCTCTCTCTCTCTCTGCATAATATATATGGAACTGGGCTACCTACTCGGTGAGCCGATAGTTCTAGAAAGTTTTTTTTTGGTTAAGGAAGTAAATGAATTTAAATAAATGTGTAATGTATATTACTTCCATGAACTAGGTGACCAAAAAAGGCACAGGTATAAATGTGTGTTCATATTAGATGTGGTTTTTGTGTGTGCAGATTACATTGAACATTGTCAAAGATTCATTCATGAAATTTCGGATGCAAGTAAAATTTGTACTGTGTTCTCTCCCTCCTCAATCCTTTTCATAATATTGTAGCTTGTTGAAACACACGTAGGCAACTTTTCCCCTATCCAATATAATTTTTATACTTTTATTGATGAGCATGATCAATATATACAGCAGCAGCACACATACTTACACACACACACACGTGCGTGCGATAGGAGAGTTGTAGGATGAAAGTGAATTAATATTGGTTTCATGCCCTTTAGAACAACTATAGTAAAACTTTCCTTTGTATCTTTTACTTTTACCATGTAAGTAGTATTGCTAAACGTGAGTGTGTGTGAGACAGAGAGATAATGGGCTATTCTATATGATTATGATTACGGTAGTGAATGACAGGTCTATAGTGCAATATAGGAAAATGTATTGTTCCAAAAGTTGATGTCTACATTTTATGTGTGGTGCTTGCATGAATGGACGAGGATATGGAGGAATTTCTCTTTTCAAATTACTTCATATTATTATTATTATTGTTTTGTGTTTTCGGTGTAGTAGTAGTACATACGTTTATTCGGAAGCACTAAGGATTACTACACATATGTTATTTAGGTATGTAGATATGTATTAAAAGATTAACAGGCTATAACAAGTACCTAGACCTATATAAAAAAAATTTATGATCGTTATCCTTTGTTACGTTTCGGATATTTATGAATTGCGTGCTCTCTAGTGTTCCTCCTCCAGTTCATGCTTTCCTCTCTTGTGCTCCGCTGTTGATAAGAGAGTTTGCGAAACGAAAAGGTTTCGCATCTGTTGGGAATTTTCACTTCCACCACCGCCAGGGTCGGTCACTAAAACGTGTGTGGGTGAATTGTTACACAAGAGACGCAGCAGCTCAATAATATATATAGCGTCAGGTTGTTGGAAATGCTTTTCTTCTTCTGGTGTGTGTGTGAGGAAGAACTGGATTGGATTCTGGAAGGCTGTTAGTTGTGCTGACTCCCTAATATGTGTGCAGTGCACACACACACACACATGCGACCTACTTTTTTTCTAGAAAAGATGATTTTGATGGGTATTAGATCATATCATGTTAAATGCTTACGTCAAAAAATGAAGTGGAGAAAGTAGGCATATACATATAGCTACATGCATGTATGATGAAAGTACGTACATACGTCCAATACGTCATGTACAATATGTACTTGCCAATTATAATAATTTGAGTTGATATCGTTGAGAAGCATAAAAGACTCAAAGGCTGTTGTTTGATTTATAGAGCACAACATAACACAGAATACAGATAGTATGTGCATCTGTATATTGTGTAAAATGTACTTGGATTATTATATGTATATTATTATGATATGATTTTTTTGTATTATGTTGTTAAAGTTGAAAATTGTTCAAAATTGAAATGCACTAAGAATAGATGTATGTATGTATTTTTCTAACGAGTTTTGTTTGTTTTTTTCTTTCCATTTTACAGAGGAAGGCAAAGGGCCAGGATTTGTTCGACAAAGTGTGCGAGTTCATCAACCTAGCTGAGAAGGACTACTTCGGTCTAAATTTTGTAGATAGACATGGCTATACAGTGTGGATTGAGAATGAAAAGAGGATGTCCAAACAAGTCAAAAGTGAGTAAACAACACTAGAGGGTATTGCTCTAGTGCTAGGATATTGAATGTTGAAAGAATACGGGGTATACTAACATTGCTTTATTTTTGTGGCATGTTTTAGACGAGCCATGGGAAGTTAATTTCCAGGTTAAATTCTACCCTCCAGAACCTGCTCAGCTTCATGAAGATATCACAAGATACCATCTTTGCCTACAAGTTCGCAACGATATTCTCACTGAAAAGTAGGTGGAAAAGAAAAGAAGTGTTTTTAAAAAGGATTTAGAGCGACTTTAAATGCAAAGGAATGTAATTAATTTTTTGCAATTTTTGTGTTTACAGACTGCCATGTTCCTTTGTGACGCATGCACTCCTGGGTTCTTTCCTTGTCCAGTCGGAACTCGGTGACTATGATCCGGATGAACACAGAAGTCATTACCTCAGAGACTTTAAATTTGCACCTAACCAAACGCCAGAACTTGAGACCAAAGTGATGGAGCTCCACAGAACTCATAAGTAATTTACCATTTGGATCTCCATAAATATTTGGTTACTTCCTATTTTTCCTTCAGATTATTGATATTCTTTTAATGTAATCTGAATCATAATCATATTATTATGAATATTTTTACGATGTATTTTATTACAGCTTTGGTGGCCTTAATTGAAATGCGGTTGAGATAAAACTTTTGCGTGTATTGTTTTGGTTAAGGTTAATGGCACCTGAGCAGCCCACAAAAACAGGTTTCTTTCCAAGGTTTGGTTCCAAATTTCGCTACTCTGGAAGGACATTCTACGAAACGAAAAATGCCACAATTGACCGTGTCGCTCCCAAGTTTGAGCGGAGTCTTAGTGGAAGAAATATCACGTCACGGAGTATGGATGGTATGATAATGACTTATTGCCCTATTATTACCCTTGTTGTTTTGCTGTATGCGCATTTAGCATACATTTTTAAAAGAGTTGCTAGTTGACTTTAATCCGTGAATATTTATGCGTTCATAGCTTTGGGTGCGAGACACAGTTCAATGGAAGATCTTGAAGCTGGTAAACGTCCTCAAATGGCTGACCAAGTACCTTCCGGAACAACCACGCCGGATCCTCTGAAAGAAGACAAAAAGAAGGATAAAGTAAGGCCATTAGGAAAATCTATTTTACAAATTAGTGACATGAATAATCATAAGTTGTTGTTTCAATTATTTGTATTGTTTCAGCAGAGCAAAGCTATGTACGTACGTTTTATTAAAACATGTAGAATAGATGTGACACCCTTTTTTAGCCCTTTTTGGCATTTATTATAATAGCTGTGTAGATGCAATGCGAAATGCGAATCTTGGTGTACCGGTTTATATATTTATAAATATATATATATTTTTTTAACATAACGGTTACAGTTAGTTTAGAAGGATTATAATATTTTTTTATATAATATATATGAAATGAAGATTGCTAACCCTTAAAAAAAATAACAGTCACTTTGTAAGTACCCTCCAGATACACACAAAAAAAATTCAGCATATACATTTCACCACAAACCAATGTTTTTTGACACACGCACATTGCACTAACACACGCTTAATAAAACTTAAAAGGGGCGACTATATATTGTTTAGATTGGGGCCTGCTTTTTACACTAAATACGCAGAGAACACGTAAACCGACACGGTACTTGACACGGTACAAAACAACAAAACACAAAATATATTTTTGTATTGAGTTTAGAGTCAGCAATTTATAAAAAAAATTAAATAGGACGAGTTGATTCAAGTTGTTTTTTTTCATCATTTAAAAAAATGAATTAGATTTAGATAAATTAACGTTGTAAATGTGTAATAATTGTCAATTTGTAGTTTGTTATTATTCGTGCACAAAAATATACAGCTTTATAAAAGCTGAGAATTTCAATGTTTCTTTGTTTCGATGTTTTTCATGAAAAAAAAATAATAACTTTTTTACTACACGTTTTACTTGTTTTCAATGATGATGATAATATCTTTGTTGAGTGTCTATATGTACAAGAATTAATGATCTGGTGTCAACTTTTAATATTAAAAATTCTACCTATTGTAATGATGGCTATACTACCTATATAGTTGGAACAGTGTGGTTCGATGGAAGGCTCAACAAGTAGTTCGGATGAAGGCGAGTACGAGACAAAAGACGAAGATTCACTGGCAGAAGAGGTCAAACAGTGCTCATCAGAAGGTGCTGATGAGCGAAGGGAGCAAGTAAGGGCGAAGGTACGCTCTTTGCCTGAACTAGCTTCCTCCACACTTCTCGCTTGTCTCAATGATTTGAACAGTTTGAGTCAGTGTGAAAAACCACCCTCCTCTGGTGAGGGGGTCACTCCCTCCTCCTCATCCATTGCTCTTTTTAGTCACCGTCATAATTCCTATGCACTACAGCTAGCTTTTCGCTCTCGCAAATCCATTTGTGTTGAGACCACGGAGTTTTTACAGGTATTTATTTTTGTAAAGAGAAATACAAAACGACCAAAAAAAAACGAAAAAAAATGCAGCTATGTAAAAAGTAAAAGCATATCTTTATATCTATCAAGTTCAGTTTTATATTTTTATTATTTTTTTGAAAGTTTAATCTATAAACTGTATTTTTTCAATATCAGCAACAGATATTTTTTATACCTGTCGTGTATACATAATATATACTACTAGAAATGCCAGAGTGTCGTGACAAAACTCGTTCCGTTGGTCGACATTTTTTCACAATTAAAACTGTAAACGTTATCGCAAAATTTCGACTTTTATCGCGTTTACAGTCTCTCGCTTTATTCAGTTGCATCATTTTATAGTTGCTTTATATCATCCCTTTTCTCCAGTTAGTCTAAATGTTATTTATGTGTGGTAAAAATATGTTGTATTGAGTGTGTGAAACTGTGTATTGTACTTCCTGTGCGCTTTCCAGCTTAACAAAAAAATGCATGCAAAAAGAAACTTTTCATAATGGTTGGTAAAAAAATCTTTTTATGATTTGGTTTTGTTTGAATTTTTTGGTAAAGATATTTGAAATCTGATAATATTTATTATGATTTTTTAGACACGTGAAAGCGTTGTTGTGTAGAATGCTAATAATTTTGTACAAGGGTTGTCGCTGAAAAATAAAATGTACTCTGTAAATGGTGCTTTTTAAACATAACTTTGTGATTTCACAGAAGCCAATTGGCGGAGTTGCTGTTTTACCTCCAATCAATTTTGCAATGGAGAAGAAGGAAAAGGGTACTCCAGACCAGAGTCTTCAGCACACGCCGGTTCAATTGCCGCCGGAGAAGAAGAAGAGGAAGGAAAAGGAGCCGGTAGCCCTTACTGCAGATATGACAAATGGTTCTTCTACAGATGTGACTCCATCAAAGAAAAAGGTAACGTATAAAAAGATGTTTTCAGGAGGAAAGATAAGAAAAGGGGAAACAATAATTTTTAAAGAATACATAGCTAAAAAGCTAGGAATGAATACCGCTGCGGGAATTTTCATAAAGCATTAGCGCTGTGAAGAGAATGACGTTGATGGTAAAAATTTATCTGTGTCGTCCTTTTGTCTCGTGGTCCGTTTTGCACGGCTGAAAAAATTAATAGATGCTGAATAATATTATATGCTGAATAATAGGCGTAACAAAATTATAAGTTTTTTGAGAATGATTTATTAAGTAACTTATTTCCATTTTGATTACGAAATATAAACCCGCTTTGTTATAACTTTTGGTATTATTTTATTAGTAATAATTAAGCAATGTATTTTTTTAATATTTTTGATTGGGCTATTTTATGTTCTATTTTTTGCATGCATTTTCTTTTACATTTATTTTCGTTGTAGACTGGTCGATTATTCAGTGGCGGCTTCTTTGGTAGAAAGCAAGTTAATGGTAATGCCACTGCTGAGTCAGGGTCAGACTCCCCAGTTTCCCCAGACAGAACGCTTAGCCCTCTGAGCTCCCCTTCTGTCGCCGATCAGGACAGATCTATGGGGTCACCCGGTCAAATGGAATATACGAAAGAGTATGAATATGATGAGAAGCTTATCGATGATGACGCCAGAAGGGCAGGTAGGATCCCAGGAGTAACAACTGGAGCTTTCAGTTATGAAAAGAGCCAATCCCCTACCAGTGACTCTATTTCAAGTCCCGAGTCATATGATAAATCCCCCGGAATTAGAAAAGCAAAGGGAAGAGCTTTTAATTATGCACCTGGGGATCTCGATAAAGTTACAGAGGAAGCTGATAGAAGGAAAAAGGCTTTGAAAGAAATGGCACTGGGAAGCGGAACAAATATTGATCAACCTCCTGTTCAAACTTCTTCTCCAATGAGCACTTTCATTACAACACCAGAAAAGGATAAAGGATTTGATGTTGAAAATTTTGGCAATGAGAATAAATTCTTGTCGGATTCCATGAAACAGCAGCAGCAACAACAACAACACCGCCCAGGTCCTTACCAGCAGCCACAACAACAGCACCCCAGTCCCAACTATCAACAACATCCCAGTCCCAACTTTCAACAACAACAACCGAGCCCCAACTATCAACAACAACAGCATCCCAGTCCCAACTTTCAACAACAACAAAATCCAAGCCCCAACTTTGAGCAACATCCGAGTCCCAACCAGCAGCAACAGCTATCACCTTTAAACAAACTACAACAAGAACAAAGAACTCCATCACCGCATTTATACTCACCCAGACCATGGAGTGCAGCTAGTTCAGTGTCTGGAAGTGGTTACAGACCTGCAGATACAACTTCAAGTATTTTGGAGCAGATGAACAGAGGGGATTCTGGAGCCATTTCTCCCGTAAGTGGAGATGGAAGGAAAACACCTACAAAACGAGGATTGTCTTCTATTTTCTCCCAACCGGGATACACCACGAGCTTCCTGAATAAACCAGTGTCACCTAGCAGTGGCTCCGAGAGTGGAATGGGTTATCAGAATAAAATGTTTCAAGAGTCTCCAACTTCCAGGCCTCTCTCAACCTCTACTCCATTAAACAACAACAGAGGAGTTGGTGGTACAAGTGGCCCAACACCAGTACCACGCGGAGGAGACAACACATTTTCCTATAATACACCCGTGAGGCCATTCCAGCAACAATCGGAATCAATGATCACTCATCCTGGAACTGCAACTTCCCAAGTTCATAGTCCTTCACAAGGACGAGGTGGACAAGGAGATATTTCACAGCAACAGCAAAATACAACTATAGAATCAATGGACAGCGTTTCTTCCTCGGAATCTGATGACACAAGCTTGCATAGTTCATCTAGCTCAGATTATGAAGAGAATAAGGTTCCTAGCACTGATGAGTTGCAGGAGCCCTCTGATCTTCGTCGTAGGGGAAGTAGCAGAAGAAAGAAGGGAAAGAAAGGTAGCTTTAATAAGGGATCCCTGTCCTCCACTTCTCCTCAGATTGCCGGCGTGACCCCAAAAATAGTAAAAACCGTGACAAAGCAAACTATAGTGAAAGATTCAGAAGGCATTCGTCAAGATGTTCATGAACGCGTTGAAGACTTGACTCCCGGGGGCAGTGGTATTGTTACTGTATCCTCCACTACTAATCAGGTCGGTTTTTATTATGATTTGCAAAAGAAGCAGACGGTGCGATGATTTGATTTTTTCACCAGTATTTTTTATTTCCCTTTTGAATATTTTGCAAAAACTTTACTTGATTTATTGTTATATTATTGATACTGATTTCATTAACTTTGTTACCTTTTTGATAAAAAAAATTCAATTCATTGCATGAAGAATATTATTGAGAATGAAAAATTAATTATTGTTCATGTTGGGCTTTGAGAATGTTGTTTGCAATAATAATATATATTTTGGTATACAGCATTTGAATTGCTACTTAGTTTATTTAGAAAGCATTGTTGACAATTTTTTGTTGATATCCCCGCTATAAAAATATCTTAGGCTGAGACACAAGAAGGTTCAGGTGACGCTACTCCCAGAATACAGGCAACTCAAGTGAAAACACGGATGGCAACCTCGGTAGAGGACAAAGAAAAGAATGCTACGACAAGTCAGGTAAAATTTTTGCGACTTTTCTCCAGGTGGCGGTTTTGGGTGGTTTTACGTGTTTATGCAATGCAATGCGCGCATGAGATTTATATAAGCTTGACTTTGTCCTGCTAAAAAAATTGAATGGCAAATTGCGAATACTTTTCCATTTTTTATGATATTTTTTTTTACAAAAAACACATACATATTATTACTAATCAACAACAAAAAAACACTGTTTGATTTTTATTTTACACTACTCATTCCTGTTTGCATAACTTTGCGTTGTTTAGATTGAAGAAAAAACTTTTACCCATACCACCTCCACCTCTGCGAATAGGACGGAACAAACGGTTGTCACGCAGGAGGTGCGTGCAACTGCCACTGTTTTGACTACGGATCAAGGAGTAAGTTTAGTTTGATAGTGATATGATGTGATTATTATGATTGTATTTTCCCCCTTTTCTGCATGAAATTTTTTATGGTGATGGTTTTTTATTACTATTTTGAATTTTTAAACTTATTATTAAAAACACGCTTTTAGGAAATTAACAAAACAAGCAAATTGCTTTATATCTTTTCTTTTATTTAAAAAAAAAATACTAACAACTTGCATGCGCAGAGTGATAGCGATGCTTCTTCAACAAGAAAGCACCCTAATCGTCAACGCTTCTACTATGACAAAGACAATGAAGGAACTTCGGTGGATGATATCCATTTAATTCTAAATGGGGTAAATCAAAAAGCTCTCAATAAAACCTGGCTTTATTTTCGTTTAACATTTGTTCAAGATGTATATACCTATGTATATTACTCGTGTTGTAATCTTGTATAACTTCGTTTCGTACGCCTGCCTGTAAGGATTGTAGTATTTATATCTCTATATGTTGGCTTTCCCCTTGACAAGCGTCTATGATGTCGTATGTATGTTTCTTTTTCAAAATGTACTTTGTGAACTGCATTTTGTTTTGGTATATTATGTGCATATATAGCCATATACTTACTGGTTGTGTAACACTTTCAATTTTTTTATTTAGCAAAATGTGTCTAGTTCAGTGGGTGAACCTCCTATCGTCAAGACAGAAAGTGTGAAATATGACCCATCCACATATTCACCAGGCACACAAGCTCATCCAACAACTCATGTACCTGTTGTACAAACTGAAACTCGAAAGGTACCCTTAATTGATTGGCATCATTTACATTAAATTAGCAAGTACTAAGCACTGGCTTTGTATGTGTGGAAAGTGTATGGTTAAATAAAATATGTTTGTTCATTTTTTTTATAGGTTGCTGTGCAGTCGGATGATGGTTCATATGTAGCATCTGGTGAAATCGTTAGCTCTCAGACGATCAGCTCGAAAGTACGAACGGTGGAAACAGTAACGGTAAGCTGAGAAGTTGGCTAACCCGTTCAATAAAAAAAACTAAAAGCTTGCCTGATGTATTTTTTTACATTGACCTTAATTTTGTAACATTTCCAGTATAAAACGGAGAAAGACGGCGTAGTTGAAACAAGAGTGGAACAGAAAATCACCATCCAGTCTGATGGCGATCCAATTGACCATGACAAAGCACTTGCAGAGGCAATCCAAGAGGCAGCTGCCATGAATCCAGAAATGACTGTGGAGAAAATTGAAATCCAACAACAGACGACACAATAAAAGCTATAAGCTATTTAATTTACATTCCTAGTGGATTCAATCATTAAAATATTATTATAATATGTGAAAATTTTTATATTGCCCCAATTCAGCCACTAATATTAATTACGTCGAAATAAGCCTCAGTCTCAATCATTAATTTTAAAGTATATTATTATTATCTCGTCTTCTATTTAAAACATTTTTTTCCCTGTATTATTATAACTTGCTTCATTTATGACGAATATATATCCATTTCAAAATGTGAATTTTTTTTTGTTACATCTCACAGCATATTCCGAGTGCTGCGTACTATCTATGTATATCTTATATGGCATGTCTGTAAAACTCTGTTATAATATATTATTATTATTATAAAGATATAAAATACATATATTATGTATCTATAAAAATATAGAATATTATGTACAATCCAGGCAAAAAAATATTTACTATATATATAATTAAGATAGGTGTGATAGGTATATCAAATGTGAGAATGTATAATGGGGTGAGTGTGATTGAGTTAAAACTTAGAAAACATTTTGAACGAAACGCCGTTACAGCCTTAAAGTGATGATACGATATGCATTTTAAAAGGTTTGCATTTACCTTCAGAAAAAAAAAACTTTTTAGACACCAACCACGTCTAGAATATTTAGGTAACCCTTTCCATATATAGCTTACATTTGAAAAAAAAGTGTACATATATATGTATACTTTTACCTTTATAATGACCAGTATATACCTAAGCCACTATATTTACGTTGTAATTGCAATTATATGTTTTAAAAAGTATAAATGCATATTACTCCAAAGATTACAATATGGTAATGATGATGTATGCATCTTGGTGAATAATTTAGCTTTATCTCGACACTATATACATATGTATATGCCAGTAAAAATGTGTAAGCTAATTTTTTTTTTTTGTAGCAGTATACATAAAACTATATATAGGATATTGAAAATCGTCTTTCTTAAGAGTATAAACGGTACGAAAAAAAAAATTGTAATGCTTCTTTTATGTAAAGTAATATAATGGTAGCTTTAAGAGGAAATATAAACTTCTAAAAGAAATCAGGACTACTACTACTACACATTTTATTGTTACACAACATGACAGAGTTATATAGAAACTGTAGGTGTTTGCTCAAAACAACGATGATACTGGCAACTGGCAATTACAATATATGACTACTCTGATTATATATATTACTCTTATTGCAAAAAAAAATTACTGCGAACGACTGTTGATGATATGTATAATTATTATATGATGATGACAAGATTGCTTTAAATTTTAAGATTATATTATATACCTTCATGTACTGGAATATTGGAATTTTTTTTTAAATTAACGTTCACGGGATATATATATATATCCATGATTTTTTGAGAGTTTACTTCTGACCAGCAAAAAAAAGAAATGGAGAAAAAGGTTGTATAATGTATAGCTTTAGATATTATATATAGGTATGTTAGCTATAAAAAAAACTCTGCGTTAAAAAAAATTAAATAGACGACAGCATCACACAACGCTTAAAAATAGTGTGATTAATGTGATTCTCAGCTCTCTTTCCCTCTCATTCATTATTATATACTTATTGTAATACATATGTATCTCTCTCTCTCTATCATCATCGATCCCGCTGCAGCAACGCATGACTAGATTTTTTTCTATTTAACTTTTCTTCAATAATGAAAGGTTTTCCATTAAAAACAATGTTAAGAAAGGCAGTGTGTGTGATAGTGCAAATGATGTTTTAAAAAATGTTTAATAATCCTTTAGGAAAAAAAAGAAAATATATGCTACTTATATATATAACTATATGTATGGTATATATATAGAAATATACTTATGTCTTTAAAAATAAAAAATTCAACATTAACGGCTTATACTTTACAATGTTTACTACTATAATAATTATTATATTTACGGGAAGGGAAAAGTGGTTGTGTCAAAAAAAGGATCCGGTAAAAAATCATTAAAAACTTTTGCGTTTTAAAGTTTATTTCAAGGTTCGTGGTAAAAGTCTTTTTACGTTCTTTTTTATTACGTAATGTTCTTCGTCCCTGTGCTTATTACGTAAAAAAATGTGTAATTATTTACATTCCGTCGTTTTCACCGGTAAAACATCTACATATAATATTATATATATCCTATTATAAGCATGGTACTTTTATAGTTTGGTTGCTAAAAAAAAAGGTGAAAACCTGAAAACCCAGATTGTGTTCTGACTCAAGGCTGCTCTCTGAAATTGCTGAAAAAAACTACATATGTTATAATATACTTTTTTGGGATATGGATATATAAGGATTTTGGGAGTTAATAATTGGTAGTTTGGTTATAGTTAATCAAATCGAAGAAGAAGAATGAGATTTTGGAGCAGTTTAGTAGGTCATGCCAGGTTATGTCATGTCTGAGATGGAATATTATTATAAAAGCTTGTGAATTTGATCTGATTTTTATGCATGCATCATCCTAGAAGAAAAGAAGAAAATATTAGGTTTACCGGTTTTAAAATATAGGCTTTATATATTATTATTATTATTATGCAGTTATTATAATAATAATATCAAAAAGAAGAACAAATACCTTTCCTTTAAAAAAATGTACTCTCTATAAAATGAAAAAAATGCAACTTGCCAAAAGAAAACTTTTTATGTGCGCATGAGAAGTTTGTTTAAAAGCATTTAATTTTCCGTGTAAATTATTGATTGTATGCGTGTAACAATAATAATTAATTATGTGTGTGCTTTTTACATTTCATACAAGAAAGAATTTTTAATTTTTACTACTAGTGTATTTATTCCTTATTATTTACAGAAATAACAGTGCATTTTGTAACAGTAGTAAAATACTTTAGGATGATTTATTGATTTGGTAGATTTTTTTTCCCAAAAAAACAATTATCTAAAAAAAAATGAAGTTTTATGTCCTAGAGGAAGGGTGTAGAAAAAAATATATCCGGTAAAATATAATAATTTATAACATCTGTAAATTTGATGATAATGAAAAATAAAAAAATGCACTTTATGCTTATGTATAAAATATATAATAATTACTATCAAAATAAGATGGATTTAATTAAAAAGTACGAGATAAATTATAAAAAATTAATCTTTAAGGGAATGCAACAAAAATATGAATAAAAAAATGGTATCTTATATAACCATGTTTAAAAGATTTTTTTTTAAATCGCCCAACGGTCTTTGTTCTTTATTTTATTTTTTAAAACAACATATAATGTATTTATATTTGACTGACTGATGTGATGAACAACTGATATGTTACACTAATTTATATACATAACAATCACAATTATATAATATCATGTATTCAATACATAGTATTTTTGTAATGTGTAAATATTACTTTCGATGCACAATAATTTGACAGGTGAATACTATATTTATTTTTTATTTCTTCCCCCATCCAAAAATGTGAAAAAGTTTATAAAATTATTTGCGAGCTGAAAAAGTGAAAATGACTATATTATTGTAATTAATTAATCTAAAGTAATTATTTCCGGACTAGTGGGTGACTCGTCTGTTGTGTTAGCAGGAACGGAAATAGAAGGGGAAGGAGTACATTCATCCGAGAGAAACCTTTTTACGCGATCGGATAAATTCGACCGAAAGTTATCATCGATATTCAGTTTTTGCTCAACAGGTTTCTCCTTGTCGTCAGCATCATCCTCATCATCATCTAAGATGATACAGTCGTCATCGTCAATTTTCTTGGAGGATGAAGCAATAGGTTCAACAGGAAGTTGTTGGTTATCAGATTGGTCAAATGCCTTGTCCTTCTCAGCGGCTGCCAACCACTGTTCAAGCCTCTCGCTGATAAATGAAGGAGATGCAGAGTCACCAGGTTCATTCTTAGGATTGGATATGGATGCCCTTTGTTGTTCGGGCTTATCCTTAATTGCGCTCTTGTTGGTGCCTTTAGCAATATTTGATGTAAGGGCGACCTTGGTGGGGCTAACTTGGCCAGTTTGGGTCCCGTTATTCATTAAGATTGGAGTTGATGTAGCATTTTTCCTGCTAGGACTAGCTCCTTGCTTTAGTTTGAATGTTGAACTGGATCTTGATCTATGGGCTGGACTTGGTGGGGGATGCCTTTTCTTTAGCGGTAGCCTATACTCATCTCTTACGACAGTTTTCCTGTTACCATCATCTCCTTCCCTTTGTGTGTTTTCACCTTGCTCGTTTCCGGCTGACTTTCTTTCTGTGACTGGGATCGACTTACTTCGTTTTCTTGTGTTCATTGCCTTGACACGAGCTTTAACTTCACGAGAAGTTGATGGTTTCGTTGAATCTGTATCCTTCCTCTTGTAACGTCTCGCAATTGGATTTCTACTGCTCCTTTTCCTTATCACCTTCCTCATTTTTCTCTTTTCGCTCCCTTTGCCCTTCTTTTCTTCGCCGTCGGTGCTTTCTTCATGCAAATCAACTAGCGGCGTTTGGCAGCTTCTGCGTCGTAATTTTACCCTGTCCGCCAAGTTTTTAATTCGCAATTCAGCACTGGAACATGGACTGTTTTCAAGCTCATTGGCTAAAGAGGTCTCTTCTGGTTGGTCATTAATTGGATAACCATTTCCATTTATAGCGCTAATAGACTTATTTTGTTTTAAATTCTTTGCAACAACAGCTTGATTCACTTTGGATTCCTGTGCATGAACTTTCAGATGTGCCCCCAAATTTATAAATGCCTGCTTGCAGACAGGACACTCCCGTAATGCCTTCTTTTTTGCTAAGCTAATCTCATGTTGGCGTAGGTGTGTGCCGAAGGCTTTTAATGACTTGAAAGTTTTTCGACACTTACAATATTTGCAAAATTTCCGAAGAATTACCAACTTCAATATTGATGATGTGTGAAGCTGCTGGCAATGATTTTCGAGCGAAATTCTGCCTTTGAAAAATCTTGGGCAGTCGGGACAGGAGAGCATGTCAGCGTCGTGGCTTGCAATAATATGATGCCTAAGAGCATAGCTTGAGTTGCACTGCAGATTGCAAATATTGCAGGAAGTGTCGTGATTCCCAGTGCCAGTGGCACGAGGAGGAGCACTAGTTTTACGAGAAGGAGGAGGAGGAGGAGGAGTAGTAGTAGTAGGAGTAATAAGAGTAGGTACTTCTGCTGCTTTTTCCTTTGTATTATCTTCATTAGCATTATCTTGATTTGAACAATCCGGGTCTGATATTATCTTGGATAATCGCTCACATTTTTTTACGTGTCGCTGAAATGTTCTCGGGTTTATGAACACACTTTTGCATTCAAAACATTTGAATGAAGCTGAGTGTGACTTTAAGTGTGACTTCCAAAAGTGAGCCTTGTACGTGTTTATGTTTCGAAACTTGTCTGTGCAACGGGGACATTGGAATGGGACGGGACGATCTTTCCAAGTGTGTCCTTTAAAATCCCCGTGTTTACCCACTTCGTGAAGGGCAATAGAGCTAGGATTCTTGCAGAGTTTATGACAAAAGGTGCATTGATGTTTCCGATGACCTTGAGAATGAGTATCCAATTCTTCTGGCGTGTGAAACTTTCTAGTACAGAATTTCTCTAAACAAGGATAATTTCTCTTCCTATATATCGCTTTCTTTGTCTTTGGACGTGTCCCAGCGTGCCCCACGATTTTCGCATTGCTATCTTCCACGATGGATTGATCCTCTAGAACATTTGCAGCAGTTTCAGCAGTAGCAGGTATCCTATTCGTATCTAAATCTCCCGTAATGAATTGATCATCCACTTGAATATTTGTCTCGACTACCTCTTCCCTATCTGAATCTTTCTCAATGGATTGATTCCCTTGAATATTATTATTATTTGTCTCAGAGACCTTTTCCCTGACTGAAGGAGCAATTATCGTACTTGATGCTATTGATGTATGTAGCAATGCACCTGAATACTTTGACACAAGTTCAGGATGATACTCATTCAAATGAGTCAAGAACGTTTCCCTTCCAAGGAACTTTGCGCTGCAATCCTTCCCTGGACAGATTATACCAGTTTTCTTGAGTGTGAAATATTTTTTTGGTGATAGCTCACTATTTGTTCCTGTTGATAGTATATTGGTTTGTACAGTTGAGCTGGGATGATCCGACTGAAGGTGCTCCCGAAACCTTGCCTTTCCAACAATTTTTTTATTGCATTTCTTGCATCGTATTACTTTGCGCATTATTTTGTATTCCTTTCCATTGTTGCGTGATGACACGTCAAGGTTGGTTGACTGTTGGTCTGCACTAATGAACTGTCGCTCCACGTCTTCATAAGATACTGAAGAATGGGGGGAGGACGCTGAATTGGATGACACGCCACTATCGTCTGTTATAGAGGGTCGATGGTGCACTTTACTGCAAAAGTCAGAAAAAATAATTTATCGATTATTATGATTGCATTAATGAATATTTAGTAATATTTCATCTCGAATCTTATTATCTTCTTGAGTTCACACCATGCTTACTTTATCATCTCTAAATTTTCACTAATTGAAGGAGCACTTTCCTCGTCACTATCTTCATGATGGAAATGAACTGGTTCAGAAGACCTTATACGTTGCAGTCTAACCACTGGCAAATTATTCTTCTTGGTGACTGCAATGCAAAAATGAATATGTACAAGTTAATTTAATGACAATTTTATCAACAAAATAACAATTTTTAATGATTTTGTCATTTTAAGAAGTAGTGTTTTTTGTTATTTGGTACCTTGCGAAATTATGTCTGCCCTGAGCATATGAAGCAGTTCAAAGGAATGCTTGGAATCCACTTCATCCGATTCCCATTTTCTTTTCAACAAATTCCTACCAGCTAGACATGTGCTCTCCCGTTCCGTGAAATGGATGCACTGCTCAATATCTTGCAATCTTAAATCCATCTGCGTCTTAATGTGCTCATACTGACGAAATAAATCACAGAAAGACTGAACCACGCTTTGACACGTGTTGCACACCGTTCCGGTGATCAGGTTCTCCCAACGCTTCCGAATGGTTTTTGGTTCCGAATCATCTCCTCCTAAAACTATAGTGAGTACTGCACTTGGAAGTTGGAGATAGCGGCTAAGCAATTTCAGAAACAATTTACATGACTTGGGTGAGAATGCATCTTCCTCGTCCTCTGAAACTTTCTCTACGTCAATATTAATATCATCCTCCTCAACATTTCCATTCCTCTCCTTCTCCGATGCTGAGGTCGTCCCATTGTTTGCAGATTCATTATTTCGGTGATGTTGAGCTGCATCACGTTTGTGAGTGCTAACCCTAACCCTCGTAGTGCGATAGCACAAGAGACAGTGATCTTTTAGATCAATCAAATTATTATACGAACAGTCAATCATTTTGTTCTAAAAGTTATTAATACAAAGTTTTGACGTGAGAGAAACGAGAAAATGGCGGTTTCATTAAGCTCATATTTACTGAACTACCTACTAATATTATGTTTTTTATATGTATCTGAGCAAATAAAACTTTTTTTTTATCACTTCACGCAAAAGACATGGATCACACACTTGTCGGGGTTACATATTAATCAATGACACATCACATCACAGCTTTGGCACAATCTACCTCAAAAAGATAAATAAATAAAATATAGATACTTCATTTAATATTTTTATATAATATTGATGCGGTTTTCCATCCCATTCATGCCACGTTATTATATATATGGCAATAATTTATCTTGTCCAAAGTAAATAAAAAACGACCGCAGTTGGTTTGGCCAACTGGAAAACATTGCCATTTTAATAACAATTTTTCAACAACTACTATATATTATCTTATAAACGTATGAACAAATCATGTTTGTTATAAAAGTACATATATCTGCCATGAGAATTATTATTACTTATATTCGGAACTAATCAATGAACGACGACAGAACACACAAAAAATGCACTTGTTGTTTTTCCAAGAAAGATACTGTGTAGTAGTAGCAGTTAGTGACATCGTGGGAAAAAATCCTGTTGCATTCAATATTTTGCATATATTATTATTACTATATATATATTTTTTTGCATATTACTTTAGAACGCTGTTGCACTTTTTTGTACTAATTAGACTATATGCAAAAGTCTGTCTTGATTTTTTTTCTCCACACAAGGTTGCAGTAGTGCAGAGTAGGTTTAAGTCATGTATGTAAAATATGCAACAAGGTGTCTGAGAAGTAAAACTAGGTACCTATTATTATTAAACTGAAATGAGTAAACTAACTACACACGTTTTACACAAAGTTAAAAGATTATATCCTGGGCAAAAAAAACCACACATATATACACACACACACGCACCTACAGATTACACACAAGTCACGAGTGTGTTTGTTTGTTTTAAATACATACTTTTTTTTTCGTGTTACAAGATTTGATATTGCTATTTTTGCAGTTATACAAAATTAATAGAAAAACTTCACCAAAGATACCAACGCAAACAGGCTGATCGACTATACACGAGCTACTATTCGGATACTACTACTTTTAATAAAAAATGTATGTGTTTTCTATTCTAAGCTCTAAGTATAAAAAAATAACAAGTGGCCGAGGAACAAGAAAAAAAAATGTACTCTCACTCACACACACACACAACACGCACGAATAGATTTAATATATCGTAATGCTCATGTTATTAATGATACCAGAACCAGAGCGGCACAGAGAGAGATACTATATAGTCCCGTCCCATAATTTTTTTATATGACTCTTCTTTTTTTTCTCTCTTCTAACAACAGTAGCAAAAGCAACTTTGGATTTGTTGGATTTTGGTACGGGTACATTTTGATCTCGGTTTCATTTCATACAACTTGTTGTCAACCTCATTGTGTTGTCTTGCCTCTTCTCCACCAACAAGATACTTTGCTTTGCCTAATAACTATATAGTAGAATGAATGCTCATGATTCATGAGTCATGGATATGATACAACAAATTATACACGAACATATACATTTGTATACCTAATATACCTACTCATATCTATTACATACGTGTAAATACAAAGCCTTGCAACTTGCAACGTGATTAAGTGTTTACTAATGGAAAACGATTCAAGGTTTATTCATACATATTATTAAAAAAACAGTGAACCATTTATATTATGATTGCTAAATTGGTAACATAATAATCATAATAAACTATGGGCATTGTATTTTTATCACTGAAAAATTTCACTCACAAAAAAATACAATGAATATTATTTATATGTAATTGCATTGTACCTATATTGAAGTTAGGAATATTTGAAAATAAACTGGATACCGGATACGTTATACATACATAGGTCCCTTTTAGGGGGTTGCGGTTGTATTGAAAGTGAACGTAGAAGTTTGTCCCATTTTTATATTCCGATAATAATATATATGTTTACTTGGTATGTACCCGTGTAAAAACACAATTTCAACTGCATGCAAACACGTTTATCGTTGATCCAAAAACCGGATAAAACTTCATAAGTGGTACGTTCAAAGACAAGGGACGATGACCGGTAATAATAGCAACTTTGTAAAGACCAAAATAGGATATAGAGAAATTGCTCGCCGAACTAGGGTGATGAACGATGGAATGACTGCTGACCACTGTTCATCCTCTGCTCAACGTGTGTTTAATATTCGGCCGGTAAGCTAATAGCTACTTTTTTTGCTCTCCAGTAGCAGCGCATTATAGCTAAAGGAAACGTTAATCTCCATACCTATATATTTTTGGGTTATTTTTTCACAAAACAAGATACAATAAATACGTCGCACTTTTTAAAAAATGTTTTACTTTTAAAATACGTTTTTATGAAAGTTGTAGGTACTTTGTAGCCAACAAAAATACTTTTTATAATTACAAAAAACTAATACAAATGAACGGATGTACGGACATAACCACACAAATTTTGCTCTAAATTTCAATAAATATTCTTGTCCACGTACGTTATTTTAATACACCGGGTTTATGCATGTGGATAACATAAAAGCTCAAACAAGACGTGAAATATTTCATACAATAAAAATAAATTCTACCAACTATTTCTAACCTCCAAAACCCAAAGTTTGTGGTATTTCAAATAACTTGGTGTTATTTCATTGGCCCTGGACAGGAATTGTGGAGAAATAAAATTATTACTTTATTGATCAGGGTAAACCAAACTAATTATCAAAAGTTAATTTGTTTCAAAACTAAAAAAAACATTTTTTTAATATTGAATTTTGGTTTAAATTTTAATTATGACGTGGTTAAAACAAATCCTCTCTACGATAAATTCATATAAAAGATATAACACATTTTCTGTATAAGTAGTATATGCACACATTGTACATGTGACATGGTTGGTATGAATAAAAAAATATAATGGCGATATATATGTAACTATTATTTTACGTAGTTTTTTCCCTGTCCCAGAGTCGCAACATGTCGCATCATAATCCCACAAGTGTCTTAATTTTTATACATTGGTGCGTTACCATATACACACTGCTACTCAAGTACTAAAATAAGTTCAATCATGTTAAATTAAAGCATGTAAAGTGAAGGTTTTATGGTTGATTTTTGCTAACACATTCATGCATGTAATTCAAAATGAAAAATGTGCAACACATGTCATGCTGCTCATCATCCTATGAAAAATCTTTTTTTTATCCAAGCCATAAAATAACTTGCAATATGCATTAATGCAATCCTTTGGGTAAACACTTGAGCTGAAGTGTATTATTACTTTTTGTTCAATCCTTATTGCAACAAACAAATCACTACACTTTGGTCCATCGTTTTATTCAGATAAATAAAGATGAAGTGTAATACGACAGCAGCCAGCAAGCACGAATGAAGTACAACGTGTTGATTTTTTTATAATTGGATCACATTTAAACTTTTCCGTCCGTCCAAGAAATTAAACGCAATAAAGGATTATGCGTACAGAAAATAATATATGTTGTTTGTATGAAAATGTCCAATGTGCTTATGGCTAATTTTTTAATACTTATTATTATTATTATCTTCGCATAGCGGATAAATGCTATTTGTTAATTTTATACTTTATTACTTTGACTTGTTTTTGGTCGTCCCAAGTTCCATATTATTTCCAGCTACCGCTTTTAATTTTGGGTGCTTGGGTGATCACTGCACTTTTTTTTAGCCACTTTGTCACTGTCACCAAATGTTTATACTGTTTTAGGAAATGACTTAACATTTATATTGTGCATAACGTACAGTTTATGAGCACATTACAGTAAAATATAAACAGGAAATTGAAAAAAAATGCTGTAAACAATATTTTATGTGGCGGTTGGGATTGTTGTTAATAATGCGCCAGTGTTGAGCAAATAATTTACTATACGAGCGATGATGATGTGATCGACCTGCATGCAAAGCAGAGATAATTATCGCAGCGAGTTGGAGAGACTACTTATCGGGACGACCCACTTGCAATGTTATATGTCTAAACAAGCCACCTTGGTTAGAATAAATAAATAACCATATTTCCTCTGGACGTGATAATGCTCTTCGCGCATGAAATTCTCTATATTATATAACGTACAAACAATACGGGAAAAATAGATGTAGAGGTTGAAACAAATCTTTTAAAAATATAATATATTCTTGTAAAATTGTTACCGTACACTGTACACAATTGAGCGAGATCATTACACGCCATCAAA
>JAHZNC010002663.1:0-20755 GCA_027744095.1 Zhuqinia jingwanae | reverse complement strand
TGTATTTGTGTGTTTAAAAATTTATACAGGGCATGTCCTGTCATGTCAATTTTTATATACGATATTTGCTGTTCATATAAAGTATATAAGCTCTCTTGTCTTTTTTTTCTTGTCTTGTGTTTCCTTTGAAAACTGAGAGTTGTATGGATGTAGTTTCGTACTCTTTTATGTGCTCTGCATTATTATTACATGGGAATTGGATCATTAATGTACTTGTTGTACATTTATAAATAGTTACATCATTAGATCAGATCAGAGATCACAGGAGGAGAGAAAATGGAGAATACTCTGTTCTTCTTCTTCTTATGTTTGCGTCGTGTAGGTTGCAGTCATCGGGATGATCATGATGATCACTCAATGACATTTAGTGCATTCCATTCTGTAGTAATGCTACTGACATGACACTGGTTCCGTTTGTTTCTTTTTTTTCCTTCAAAAGACGAACATGTACATATACACAGATATAATATGTAGAATGTAGGCATGTATGTATGTGCAATGTACTATGTACATACTTTATTTATTTTTTACAAATTCACAACAGGCGTATTCCGCCCAGCCTTATCTTCCCATAATTGAATTCCAAATTCATAATGCATACTACACACACACACACACTTCCTTGTTGTTCCTTCTTGTAAATAGGAAAAAGAAGAAAACTTTTTCAATCAAAATTTATATACCTAAGTTTGTTGAAAAAGTACATTTTCAACCTGTTCCACACAACAGCACACACAGTCATTCGTTGAATTCCTAAAAAGTTCATTGCTTAAATAAGCAGAGGGATATATAGAATGCTGTGAACTGTGTGAAAATGAAAAACTTCCTATTCTGCTTACCCTGTTCGTTGATACAATAATAATAATACAGTGACGTCTATTCATGCAGAAAAGAAGAAAGTTTCTCATATTTTTTTATCTCCCTCTCTCTCACTCTGTTAACAACATTCATCCTTATTTACATTTTACAGCTCATGACATATACCAAACTAACCACAATATAAAATGAACAGACAAGAAAGGACAACAGCCAAGAAAGTTTTTTCTCTCCCTATCATGATGATGAGATGAGATCATATCTTCACCTCAGAGAGTTGCAAGTTGCAGTTGTTGCAAATGATATCGTACACATGTGTAAGTAGGTATGCACACTTGGGTGCTATGTACACATCTCTTTTCTTAAATTAACCGTACATAAACCTTATACGTGTGTATAGTAGTGTTGGTATATATCTCTATTATTTTTTTTGAATGTGTGCACTTCTTTCCATCTTAACATATATATTTACCTTACTAAATTGTCAATTGACTGTTACTTCAATTGAAGGACTTTTTCTGTTGAGACTTTTTTTTTCGTTTAGCTTTATGGCAGACTAAGAACTGCCAGAACGTATCTGTCGGGACACATGGTATGCATGTGAATATTTTTTTTACCTTACTACCTACATAATATATTTACACAAATAGATATCCACATTCACTACCATTCACATTTAAAATAAAAAAAGTAATACTTTAAATCTTAGGATGATATGATGTGACTTGACTTGGAAAATGATGATGATAGTGTTTATAGAAGCTGTGTGTGTACATTCATATATGAAAGGTGTGTCGTGTGTGGTTGGCGTTTTTTTTCTTGGCTTGAGTCTCTACTGACGGACGTTTTGTTTAAAAAAAATATCTGTGCAAAGCAAACCTACACATATACCCTTCTTTCTTTCTTTGACTTCATCCTTCTTGTTTTTCGCGACGACGAGAGAATGTTGAGTGGAGTGTCGAACTTTTTAAAAGAAATACTTATCACATCACTTTTTAAACTAAACTTGTAATTCCCCTCAGTAAAACAAATGAAGAAGAAATTCACTGAATTACAAAATCACTTTTTTTTCTTGCTTGCTCTTGTGTGTGTTTTAAATGTCGGCTGCTCCTGCTCCGTGGGTAGAAGAGAAGTGTAACTTTTGTTGTTGTATTTATATGTGTAGTCACTACACACATCACACAGTACACTACACAAGTATGCATATGTGTTTGGATGAAAAAGGAGGAGAAATCATGAGAATTAACCGTAACATTTATCTTACCACAAAAAATATATATGTCGAATAACAAAACAAAAAAATATGAATGTTCCTTTTATTCTCTGGTGTTTTTATTATTATTCGCTCTTGCTCCTCTGCTACAAAATGGCAACTGATTAATTTATTCTTGCTTAAGTGCCTTCATTTACAATAATTTTTTTTAATGAATTTGTGCTCAAGATTGGAATGATGATGATCTATGGCATTTTGCAGCAAATAAACTCGAGGTTTTTAGTGTATGCGCAATGCTATAATGTCAGTCAAGTAAATAGTGCATTTTGAATACTAAAATAGCAGCTGACGCACTGCATACATGACTATATGACACTCCTCGCAATTGAAAAAAGAAGAAGATGCTGCTGACATCTTCAACTTTTACATTTTTTTCTTATTTTTTCTCCTCCTCCCTATACATATCTGAGCCATGTATGCTATTTTCTCTATTTTTAGGCAGTTATCTGACAAGAAGCAAACAACCCCCCCCCCACACTAATTTGAATGGAAACCACGCTGAATACTAATACTAACATCGTGCTACTACTACTACTGCAGTTAAGGATGAATATTATTCCTCCAGCTTTCATGGCACACACATCACACAACATGCATTACTACGAATAAAAAGAAGATTTCTTTGTGGTGTTACTGTGGAATGATGGTGGTGGTAGCGGTGGCCATGTAGTAGTACGCTGCTACTCTTGTGTATACACTTTCGACTTTTTACAACATAACACTTCGCCCCTTTTAGTGTGGCACATGACTTCTCCGAAAAAGCATGTTGCCTCTGCAGCATTCCAATGACTGACAGTGAAGATAATAATAATAATAATGCCACTCACACGACTTGAACGACACGGAGACACAACGTCAACAAAACTACAGTGCAAAAGTCTATGAGAAGCAGGGAGCGTTAACAGAAAAGAAGCCTGAAATTATACTTGACGGTTAAGATAACATATAATTTGAATTTGTAGAAAAATATCACCTACATGTACCTACCTATATTACAACTCATCATTCCTTCTTATCATACGTAAGTATCCATGTGTAGCAAGTATATGTGCCTGTTGAGTTTTAAAATCCCATTTCCCCCATAATGTGCCGCATTATAGCAGCAGCAAAAGCAGTGATAGAGTCTCGGCACTAATAATAAGTGTATCTACTTTATGCACTACACAATACGACATATAAGACATTCATTCATTCACGATATATTTAGTATTCATGTAAATGCAACGGCAACAGGAACGCCGCATCATCATAATCATCATCAAAAAGAGGAGCTCTTTTGTAACGGAGAAACGGAAGGAAGGAAGGTCTTCACCGCTACAACAAGCCCAACACTAGAGAGAGGAAAAAAATCCCTAAATTTCAGTCACGAAAAAGCCATTCCTTAAGAAGTACACACACATTCACAACTCTTTCTTGTGTGTTTCTTGTTATTATTCTTCTCTGCATACAAATAATATTATGTAGGCAAAACACACAAGAAGAAAAACACTGCTACTACTACTACGCGGAAAAAATTGAGAGAAAAGCTCATCGTCGTGTCTCATTTGTTTTTATCCTGTGTGATATATCCTGTTACAGAAAGCACATTATATAGAGACTCCCACTTTTACTACGGCCTCCGCTCTCACACTCCTCATCTTTCTCACCACCGTCAACAACAAAACGTTGCCAGAGACCGGGTACTATAATGTGTACCCTAGCAAACTAAGCTCATTTTCATAAAGACAGGAGATTTACACGGGAGAAAAAGACCTCTTCTTTTTTCAGAGACTTTTATTACACCTCATTTTGCTCTCTCCACACACACAAAAAAAACAAGCGAAACCATAACCAAACCAAAAAAAGCTATTCACTTTTACTACTACTCTACATCATAATAATCATATGAAACAAGTAAAGAAGCAGAAGGGACAAGAAACGATAAAATAATATACGACTACACACGATACAACAACCACTCAACTCAACCTTCTTCTTCTTCTTCTCGTGTTTCAATTTCATGAAGTTGCTTGTAAACTTTGGTGTGTAAAAAAGCATGGTCATACAGTCGTCATCATCGGTAGACGAAGAAGCACAAAGTAAATTGAGCACTCGCACTCTCAGCCGAAGCGTCGAACGAACGAGGCAACGTGCTTGAGTCTTTTTTTTGTGCAATATTACCTATTTTTGTAATAAGATATGACACAGGAAAAAGCGTTCATTCTTGAAAGCAGAAACGGCTTTCACAACGCAAAATAAAGAGACAGCTAGAAAAGAAGATTCATTTGTGTGCATGAAAATTGGCCTCTTGAGTGTTCTCAAAATGTGATTTTCTTGTGTGGTGTGTGTGTATTTATGGGTTTGCCAGTAAAACAACAAAAAGTTTTAAATTATCAAAATAAAATAGGACAGAGAGGAGACGAAGAAGAGGAAAACAACAACGGGAAAACAAAGACAACAAAAAAAAACACTTGTAACGTAGGAAGAAGAGACTGATAAAAAGAGAGAAAATGTTGAAGAGTGAGGGAAGCTATCAATTCCTTATCGTTGTTCTTGTTCTCTTTGTTTCGTGTCCACCGTCATCGCATCATCAGAAAAAATAGAAGGAAACAAAGACAAAACATTTTGTCGAACGTGACAATATGCATAATATATTTAAAAAATTTATGATAGTTAACTCTTGTCATATCTGTGTATTTGTTTTTAAGTGAAGAAAGTTGAAAGAAAAGAAGAAGAAAAGATTACAAATAAATTAAAATCAACCCAGGAGCATGTTTTTCATGCGACGATGATAAATCACACGCAGAGATATTGCGTTGTTACTGTTGACGAATTTGAGCATCTATGTTCAGTAGTACACGATTTTATACTCCTAATATCTTTTGTGAACTTCAAACTTTAACATGGAATAAAATACAAGTGAGCGAAATGTAATATTTGACATTTGAAATAAAACCATGTGATAAACAAATATGAAAATTATCATCACACCTGTGTGAAGTGAACACCTGTAACCTTCAACAAAACTTTGAAACCGAGGATACTGGACAAAATGATGAGTAAGCTAATCCAAAAAAAAATTTTTTAACTTTTCAACAACATACTTTAAAAATAAGTTTAATCTTTGCAAGTAATAGGTTTACCATCATAGTTGCTATTTTAAGATGACAAGGATTTGTTGACATAAATTCCTAATAATATTAATAATAATAACTCAAGTTTAGAACATAGCAAGCGTCATTTTGACCGAAAATAAATATCTCCTTTTGTCACCTGCGTCCCATTTTCCTATTAATCTTTTAGCACTTCACTTGACAAATAACTTGTAGACAGGAAACCCGAGTAGTTATTTACGAAGGAACAAATTATTTTATGTATTTTTCTGTCCTAAATATATGTATAGGTAATAGATTTGTGTATAAAATATATAAATATACATGCAATTTCATTTTGTATACATTTCCTTCACCAAATATTATACCACACTCAAGTAGGTAGGTATACATTACATGTTTATGACTTTCCACATGCATAGAGAAATATAATGCACTGAAATAATAAAATTTGAAGGATTAAATCTATTGATCAGAAAAGTGCAACATGAAATTCGAAACCGAACCACACGCGCGCTCGGTTGGCATGTACAAAAAATTGAATGACAAATTGGCGGCAAACTATTACATTCACTTTTAACAATCACTCAATCAGTTGACTCGTATTTAGGTAAATGCTACAATTACAATTGATGTTACTAATAAGTGGTATATTTCCATTTAGTACTTGATTGCAACAGCGTTATAAATAGTCTTGTGTGTATAATAACACACAATTTTTATCATGCTCAAATGATTCGTAAAAAAACATGGCGAGCTAGTGCAAAGCAAAGCATGCATAAAATACATAGGTATTTGCCACTTTAAAAACTGAAGTGCGAAAAAAATTCATCCTTTTAACTTTTTTCTTGTTTTGACAATGAACCCATGTTCTCCATTTCCGCAGATGTTACGTTATCTCCCACCCATTAAATTCGTGGTTGATATAATATGCAGAATAATAGGGCGTATGTATGTATGTACTTTTAAATGTGCTTGATATTTATTCTTAGAATAAGATCATAATAATAGCTCTCTACTTAATTTTAGTATCAATATTTTCTGTCGGCATACGTCTCTTCTTCTTTTTTACTGATATTATCGCTGACATTTTTATTCGTATTCTAAAATATTTACTTGAATTAAAAAGCTTTTATGAGGAAAACAAACAAATTTACTTTTTTTATTAGTTTGGCTTGACATCATGCCTCTCTTTTGTGCATAGCCGCTGCTGAGGGGTATCGAGGTACACCCAACAAACCTCAAACAATCGTGATTTTGTTTGATTTGGTTTTGGGATTGGGCCTACGCGGGTGCCCACGGAAAATTTACGATTGTAAAATGAGAATAGGTTCATTTAACTTGCTGTTCATTTAAGAAATGTGTAATTTAAAAATTTTTTTTTTTGTACTAAAATATACTTCATCTAATCCACTCTACTGTGTCCTTTCTTTCATCATTCACACTGTCTTTACAAAGTACATATACGTACACCTATATTTTTTCTTTGGAGAAAACATTCCTTGCCATCAAGAGCCAAGGAACCGAAAAAAAGAGAGAGAACCCTTTCACGTGAAACCAGATATTCAGTCTTAGAATCAAATAGTGTGTGTCGCGTGTGCATACGCCTTTTTTTACGCTTTAATAATCCTTCCACATTCCTCGTAAATCAGTATAAAATCCTAATGATTAAATAACATCATCAACATGTCATGTCAATTCCGTTGTTCAGTTTCGGCATTTTCCCCCCTTTTAAATATTTCATTTCACTTTAAACTCTCTTTTTTCATTTTGTCTCTCATCGCCCCACTATCTAATACATCAGCCAAAACTAATAACCATTTCAGCTCTTAAACAGCCTATCAGTCCATCAAGCCGTGTCGATAAACCGATTTTTTTTTTGAAAATTTCTCTGCTCTGAAAGAAGTGAAATTTATACCTACACACATATCTTCATAAATACATATTAGGTATATTAGGGATTTCCTTTGGATTATTATTGTCATTTATTTTTTTCTTGGCTGTGTATATGTGGATTTGGTGAAAGATACCAAATCAAATGATTTGTTAAAAAGATAGAAATAAAAACGACACGACAAAAAAGTGTTTCTTCTTCGTACGCCGTATTTAAATAAATACCTATATATTATGCGTGGTTAATAGCCAAAGTTTCAAAAAGTGGCATCATAGTGTGCATCTGTTTCTGTTAATGTTGGGCACATTCCAGCAAAGCGGTGTGTAATAATATGATATACCTAGAGCTACACACAACAAAAAATAATAATAATAAGAGTGAGAGAATATGAATAAGAGCATCAATTTGGTCGAACACATATATTATATCTACATCACATCACAGATCCCTCTCTGTTTTCTGTTGAGCCAAAAAGAAGTTGTGTGAACGTTTTGAAAACTCCCATTCGTTTTCCCATAAAGCCATAAGCACACACGCTACGTATTACAAAACATTTAAAATATGTTTTAAAATGTCAAAGGAATTTATACCTATCTTATATCATCCTTTCTTTCAATATTTACACCAAATGCTTTCGAAACATTTTTTTCGGCAGAAAGCACATAATAATATATACAGTGTAATAATAATAATATACAGATCATATATTTTAATGCATTCTCACTTCTATTTTTATTGTTTCGGCATTTGCTCCGCATTAATACTCCCATTAGTCATTTTTGCGCTCTCGCGTGTATTTAATATATTAGCGCACGTGCTCATTATTTTCCAATTCATTTTTTTTATCAAAGGGATACACAGCGATCATGTTCAATGTTTTGGAAAGAGAACACAAGGGAATTTTCAAAAAAAAGAGAGACGCGGAGATAGAGAGAGACAAGAAGAAATGTACAAGTTGAAAGAATAATGATGATTATGATCATCCCTGTTTACATACATACATATCTCGCATGACGGCTCCTTTTCTTTACATATAAAATTTTTTTTATATTAATTTCGGATAATGTCCAAGTTCACTTCATCACCAAGCCATATCTTCTCCTATTTATACCTACAATTATAATATTATCTGAATCATATGCATGTACATATATACATGCCAGATTTATGGTAATATGAATATGATAGCGTGTCGAGTGCGTGCAAATAAAATTCACTGCTCGACTAATATACGATGACATCTGGGGCAGCCTATCTCGTTCTTTCATTTTTTTCCCCTCGTTGCTCTGCTGCTCTGATCTTTTCCACCATCTAATTCTGCTTTTTCTCTCTCTCAAGTCGGGGAATTTTCTCTTTAGATTTTTATGGTTTGCATCTGACAAATTTAAAAATGGTGCGGTTGTAGTGCATTACACTTTTATCTATAAAAAATTGCGTCAAAAGATATAGATGTATGTAAATTGTACTGTCTCCTTTTCATGTGAAATTTTTGGGCTAATGATGATTATTAGACACAGGATTGAAATACTAAATAAAAAACACGACCAGCAGGTTACATTAATTCTGAATATGCCCGTATATATATTTTTTATGCCTTTTTTTGTATTTTTAGATCATCCTCATCACCATCACCATCCACATCATCCCCATCATCATCCACATGCTCATGCAGGGGTCGCCATTGGCCCTTTGCCTAACCCGTGCATTGGAATGGTGACTGCACAAACAGCAGGTAAATAAATGACAAATATTTATATTATAATTTATTAGGAATTTCTCTTTTTCAATGTACCGCCGCCAGGGCTGACAAAAAAAATATATAATTTTAAATTAATTCTAACCTTCTGTTCAATATTAAATATTAAAAACATGCTGATGCTGAATAAAGTAATATTTCATTTAAATTCAAATGACAATGTGTCCTGCGCCTGCTTAACATTTTCATTCTGTATCAAAAGTCATTCATAATATTGGTATTATGTAGGTATGTATATGTAATTTGACAGAAAACAAACATTGCACTTTACTAAAACGTTCCCAATTGAAATGTAAAAAGTGCAAAATGTGGGACGGGAGAAGAGCATTTAATAAAATATGTTTGCATAAAGAGAAAAAATAAGTAAAGCCCATGCTCCTCTCTGCCACAAACGAGAGATTATATTATGGCATCCGCACCAACCATAAATCCACTTTTGTCGCCCGTCTCATTTAATTTAAAAATGTATACGTAATGCGCTCCACATTAAACATCAAGAACACAGAGGAGGAGAGGGATTACTTGCCAGAGAGCTGCTGAGCTATGAAGCTACTTTCCCAGATCAGACCAGACCGCTGGTGAAAATGAAGAAAAAAAGTGCATGCATTTTCTCTAGAATATATATATTTATTATGGCTGCTTGTGTGGGTTCAGGTTTTTACAGGGTGTTTGCCATATTTTACAAGCGTACCATGAACGCTTCGCCGCATATATGGCTTGGGTGTATTTCTGCTCCTCTGCTCTCTCATTTTCTTGGATTATTTATTTGAATAATTGATGATCTTTCCTTTTTGTATATTGCATAGGAGGTCCAGTGCTTGCCGGGATCGGAGTCCCGATAATGACAGCAGCTGCTCCAACCATGGTTCAGCAACCGCCTCCAATCCCCCATTCTCCGCATAATCATAGTCATAATCACAATCAGCAGCAACCTCCACATCATGGCAATAATAATACGAAAAACCTTGTAATGTCACCGGATTCCTCTGATGACAAAGATAAATGTCCTGCACATCCGTTCATGCAAGCAAGAACTTCTCCAAATGGAGCCACGGTGGTAGTAAGTTGCTCCACTGGTCCAGGAGGAGCTACTCAATTAACATGGTCTTCGCCCTCCCCTGCAGGTCCTATGATGCCTGCAGGAATAGCATATCCGGTAATGGGGATTCCGGCAGGAGCTCATTTGACAGGTGACCCTAATTCCGGTGCACCCACTAGGATGATTTATGGTGTTCCAATCGCAGATCATCAGGTTTCTGCTGGTGTTAATTCCGTTATGTCATTACCCACATCAAATCCTGCGGTGGTAACGCAACCACCGCCACCACCTCCACCAACAGCCATTTCCATGTCTTCAGTGATTCCCACACAAAATAATCCTGCAGCTCCTGCTGGTGTTGTAGGGTCAACCACAATGTCTCCCTTAGGAGGAGGCGCCATCGGAGCTGGAGGATCCCTAGTACAACAACAGCTTACATCACCAACATCCTCGTCATCCTCCCTCCAGCTCCAACAACAGCAACAACCCGCAGCAACATTAGCGGAACGGATCAAAGGTAAACTAATTTATTATCATGCTCAACTTAACCCAACCTCACTTATTATTATTATTATGATATGGAACGTAACGGGAGAGAACGGGAATGGAATGTACGTATGTACATTCCATTCGGGAGAGAAAGTTATGACTCAACATCATCATAAAAAAACAAGTATAATTCCCATTGTCAGGATTTGAGACAGGTTTTATGAGAAGAAATTAGGATGAGTGATGTATGTTCCCCCGTCTCTCGTAAACCTTACATTACGTACCACTATGTACACATCCAAATAAAAAGTGCAAAAAGGAAACCTCATTTTATTTTCATCACAACTTTTACAAACAAGTCCATGTTTTATGCTAATGCAGTGAACCGTGTACCCGCTGACTTTTTCAGTGTCAGTAGTACACTCGCTCATGTCAATCATCTCGTTCGAGCAAGACAGCCCCATAACCACGCACTTTTTTTTACTCCTAAGAAAAAGATGTAATATCTCACTATCCACATTATAATAAAATTAATAACACATATCACATCTCCGTTTCGCCTCCAAAGAAAAAAAAAGAAGTTTATACTACTATCTCATTCCTGACATTTAATGAACATAGCTTCTTGTTCTTTTACTCACTTTATAATGTGTTTTCATTCCATTACTATGATACGTGTGTACCACTAAAAACAAACTCGCACACGTCTCATCTCATCTCTTGCAAGAAAATTAAACATTTCTTTCGTTCCTCCAATATCTCAAGAAGTATATAGAGTCATCTTAATGGTAACATGATATTATGTTGACGCTAAAAGTGTGAAAAATATTTTGTCGAGATGAAATAGAGATAGGGATACCTTATTATGAAGATGAGTAAGCCCCCAGCTAAATGAAAACAAGTTGGCTGGCATCACTTCCTCTAAAAACATAATCATCCTCATCCTACATTATTTGTATCTTTTTATGTCTTACATAAAAAATTAGGTACGAACTTTTTTGCGCTCCAATCTATTCTTAATTAATCAAGAGACCGTAAAAATAATTGCAAGGGGTGCTCAAAAGTCGTACCATGATGAAGGGTTAAAACAGGAAACTAAATTAACCGATTAATATTATTATTAAGCTTACACAGTTTACAGTTTCTTTAAGTAATCAGCACTTTATTTTAGTACACTTGTTAAGACAACATGTTAAATTAGTAATGCAATTACCTGTCTATTATCTTAATGCATTGCCTAACTTTTTGTGTATAAATATTTTCAGAAGACGACACATTCATGAAAGCTATCCAGACGCTGTTCAGCTGGTTGGAAAAGGGAGAATGTCTTAAACGAAATTCCAACACATTTTATTCCATGATTCAATCAACAAACTCACAAATTCGAAGACTGCTCAGTGAAAAGTCTTTGTATGAGGACGACTTTCAAAAAGCAAAGGATCTCATGAGGCAGCGCATGACAGGGTTACTTCTTCAATGTAAGCCAAGAGAGTTTTAGTGGAGGGGCAATGTGAGATTAACATATGCGAGCCCATTAATATTTGAAATACCAAAATGCGCTGCTCGTATAGTTTTTTTCTTGTTTTTTCATTCTCATAATAATTTATTTTCCTGACTTCTAAATTTGCATCAATTTCCCGGTTGTTTTCAATTTTCTTTCGTTTACAAGAAAACGCTACATGTGACCTTTTGCCTGCCTCCATCCTTTCAATATCTACCAATCTACCTATGTACTTCTTCTTACCTTTTCTCTCTCATTTATCTTTTCCAGTTACCCAAATAGAGAAAGTGTTCTCAGCAGCCTGTCAGAGGAAAGTATGGGATCACTTTAGTAAAGCACAACGAAAAAATATCGAAGTCTGGAAGAAGCAGGCAGTGGTAAGTTATACGATATTTTTACATGAAAAAATTATTCCGTATTTTTTCTTCTTCTTCATGCATGCTGCTTTCTGTTGAAAGAAAACTTTCTTTTCTTCCTTCCTGGCTTCCTCTCCTTCTCTCGTAAAGAATAAAAAAGATAAAAATAAATAAATTTTACGTAATACTTTTTTGGCTGTATAGCTAATATCTTATGCTCAAACTGCTTTCTTTTCTTCTACGACTTAAACCAACCAACCACCCGCACACCACCCCTCCCCTACCACCACCACTGCTACTACACCAGTGGTAAAGCTGACTTTTTCTATTCAAGCGTGTATGATAAATGAATGCAGTCATATGATTCAAGTTTAGATTGAAACGCGAGTATAAATCAGTCATGATTGTTTTATGTTCCCTTTATCTCCCTCCCTCTCTCTTTCTCTCTGTTCTCTCCTCTCGTTATTTTCTCTCATATTTTTTGTTCTTCAATCCGTCCGTGATGTATGTAGCTATACATTCACTCTTGCTTGTTATTTCTGCATCTCTACCACCACCACCGTCGTCTTGTCTGAATTTAGGAAACGGAGAGTGATTGTGAAGTGTGTTTACTCCTTCGCGTCCTTCTTCGTGTCTTTCTTTCTCTTGTTGTATATGGATGGATCTCTTCTGATTTTGTGATTTTTTGTATTTGATATGGCGCTTTCAGTTTTTTATTTTCTTTGCTTTGCATCTCTGGGAGAGAGATTGAATGAATGAATGAAAATGTGATATGGCGGTTTGCATGTAGAATACCAAACAGCAGAGGGATTCTGTAGCAGTTTTTCATATACAACGAAAGTAAATCGTGACATTTTGTGCACGGGTTCTGAACATACAGTTAGGTTGGAAAAAAAACTTCTCCGGTTATATGCGTTAAGTTAGCTTGCATTAAAAATCATTATCATGTCCAACTGCACACGATAATTAATTATCAACCACATCAACTTAACCACATGCTACTTAATTAATGAATTAGTACCAATTAGCATAAAATTTGTAAAAAAAGTTGATTAGTAACTTCATCAACTAAGTCATACAAAAATGGGCGTCCGAGCGCCCTCCTGCAATAAATAATGTTCGTGGTTGTGGCAGTCATTACCTTTGCCGCACGTGTGGCTCATAGACCAGACAAAGATTTAATTATGTTCATGATTGCCGCGGCCGTTGCCATAGCCACACAAATGGCTCATACGTCAGGGACAAATGTAATGATGTTCATGACTCATGACTGCCGCTGCCGTTGACATAGCCACACACACACATGTGGCTCATAGACCAAACAAAAATTTAACGGTGTTCATGAGTGCCGTTGCCATCGCCGTACATGTGGCTCTTACGTCAGGCCCAAATTCAATGATGTTTGATGGTGCAAAATCCATTACATTATCAAATGTAATTGGGTAAATTAAACATGAATATAATATAATTCGTGTTAATTGAACTTAGTTAAGTATACTTAACGTATAAGTAAATCTTAAGGGGTAAATAAGTTATGTTTATACTGTGGGGTTACTAGAAAACGAGTGTAGAGAAAGCAGGAGTAGCTAATTGAAGGGCACCCTGTGGAGGATTGAGGGATGTGTATATTTAATGGATTTACAAACCACGATTGTTTTCATCTTTTTGCGAAGTATGTTCTGCTTAAAATACAACACAAGGTTTAACTCTACATGTACGGGCCCCGTTTATACGCAAACCGGCCACGGCTCTATCGTATAAGTAAATCTTAAGGGGTAAATAAGTTATGTTTATACTGTGGGGTTACTAGAAAACGAGTGTAGAGAAAGCAGGAGTAGCTAATTGAGGGACACCCCGTGGAGGATTGAGGGACGTGTATAAATAATGGATTTACAAACCACGATTGTTTTCATCTTTTTGCGAAGTACATATGTTCTGCTTAAAATACAACACAAGGTTTAACTCTACATGTACGGGCCCCGTTTATACGCAAACCGGCCACGGCTCTAGTTATATATATTATGTATTCTTTTCACCTTTCCCCTGTAGTGTGCTTTTTGTGCACTTCCGGTATAAAAGTATTAAATCAAAGTATGTATGCGTAGTTATTGTATGTACTTATGAATGACACTTCTGTTGACTAAGTTTGTATAAAATAAAATAATAAAAGAAAAGTGAAAATGTGACAGTCGTTGTGAGCAGCTGTAATATGTATGCATTATTTTTATACTCCTTTTACTCCCTCAGGAAATCAAAAATGTTTTGTTGGAGGAAGCGTTGAATGAGCGTGCCGACGAAGAAATGGAATTTTCCGATTTGGAATCTGACTCGTCTGGTCAGAGTAATAAGGAGAATGGGGAGCCTTCAAGACCGAAGAAGATGAGGTTGAGCGGAGATGACGCTAAAACGGTTCACCAACTAAAGGTAAATAGAAAAATCCAGCAATACATGAGTTATTTTTTTATATGACGATGTTGATGGAAGTGTAGTGCTATATAAATATGTGCGCTGTATTCAAATGTATGCAAACAATATTCTTCATGATGATGTGTTTGCTCTAAAGAGCTTTTTTCTGTCCTCCTTTTGTACACTTTTTATAAGCGACATATTTTTTTCTCGAACTCAGGCTAGGGAATTGGGATTTACATTTAAATATGCCTAAAAGTGTGTATGCCTAAGTACTAAGCATGCATAACTCTCATGTCTATATTTTCCGAATTTATTTTATGTCTCCACTCAGGAGGAAAACGTATGCATTGAGATGCCAACTGGAAGCATCAAAGAATGAAGTTGATTTAATCAAAGCAGACTTGCGAACTGAATTGGAGATGAAAGATCAACAATTGAGGAGTCTCCAGCAGGTAAAAAAAAATGTTTTCCATCTTCTCTGTTTTATCTAATATGCATATATATTAGAATACACAGAAAAAAATGTACACCCACACACACACACGCACAAACGTTCTCAAGCGAAGGCAGTCAAAAAATTTGTAGTGAAAACAGCGAATAAAGTAAATGGTAAAAGTGAAAGAGGAGGAAATGAAGCAATTCATTTTATGTAAATAGGAAATAAAACTTTATTTTTGGAATGTGCCTGTGTGTGTGTGCGATCAAAATGCATGGAATGAAATGAAAAGAGTGTGGATGAAATATGTATATTTATATTTGATGCTTGTATTACAGCAAGTCATGGCCGTTCAGAGAAGTATTTCCTCATCGCCCAACACTGTTGTGACACGTCTTTCTTCCTCGTCCTCGTCCGGGGTTAGTATTTCTCCTGGTGTTGGGGACGACTCTGAAAATCATCATACAACTAGTTCATCATCCACAACAGCAATAAAGCAAAATCTGCATAGTCCCCCGGTGTCCGTTTCCTCCAGTAGTTCCCCCGGATTTGGAATGTCTCCAACTCATAACAGCAGCAGCAGCAATAATAATAGCCCTGGTGCTACTAGTGGCTCCTCAAACAGGATCGACAACACGAGAAAAATGGAAAATGTCAGTAACAACGACACGTTTCCTGCTATAAACAATAACGGGAGCACCACCAGCGATGGAAATAGTTGTAATCTAAATGCAGGCGGTAGCAACAACAATAATAACGCCGGCAGGAACAGGGAATTTCAGGGATTTTGTGATAGCAGCAGTAATAGCAGCAGTATTGGTAGTTTACTTCATCCCCATCATCATCAACAACAACAATCAGCTCAAAGCAATCAACATAATCAGAATAACAGTAGTAGTAATAATAGTTCCATGATGAGCCAACAAAATGACGATACCGGTCAAAGTCAGAACAACAGTGCAGGTGGTAATGGTAATAGTAGTAATTCTGGTGGTATTATTGGGGATGAAAATGGTAGCAGTGGTAGTAATTCTCATACTGATAATAATAATAAAACTGAGATTTTTATTGGTGCATTAACCGGAAATGGTAATGGAATGAATAGTAATAATAATAACAACACGTCCAGCAGCATGGTTAGTAGAAGCATGTCTTTGACAAACGACGGCAGTATTGAGAATTTGAGTAGTCACGATCAACGACAACACCCAAATGGTGTGATCATTAGTATTTGTGAAAAGGAAGCGAGACTCCTCGGCATAATTTCCACTTTCCTTCACGTTCATCCCTTCGGTGCTAGTCTGGATTATATTTGGAGCTATGCACAAAAGGTCCTTCCGACCGTGAGACCCAATCAAATTGAGGTACTCTTGGCAAAGTTTCCAAGTCTCTTTAAACAGGAAATGTCTGGGATTGGGGCGACATTTGAGAGGAAATGGGTATTTGTGGGATTTTTGTAAAAAAAGGGGGAATTTCATGCAGGGCAAATGTATACAATATATTGCGAAAATTGCAATAAATAATGAATGCTCATTGACAAGTGAACAATCAGCACTTTGACTCTATCCATTTTGTTAATGTCGTGTCATTGTCCTATATATCGTTACGTTTTAATTTTTATCGAGAAAAAGGTGTACAATTTAGCAATATTTACTAGCATTCCGAGTCGTAGTTAAGTATTATTGTTTTATCATTAATTTTACCGTGTGCTCTAGTTTAAACACACTTTTTGAAAAACGCACCTGTCTTTTTCAAAATGTTACGACGTTTATTAAATCATTATTCTCTCTCTATCTACTTATCTTATCTATTTTATTATCCATTGCTCTCTTGAACTTGACTCAAAATATTATGTATATCTCAAACAAGATTATCGGTGAATTTTCAATCTCATCTCATCCGATTTATTCTCTTGCTCATTTTATAAATATTTCTATATAAAAAAAAATCAGATAAAACAAGAATCTTACAAGATAGACTGGGTGGTTAATAATACTTATGATTAATATGAAAAGAAAGGATAAAACTTGATATTATCCTTGTGAATTATATAGTCATTTAAAAAAAATCCTGCAATTACTCACTATATGTATTTGAGTACTTGATAAAATTATTGTTAACTTACAATTAGTAAGTGATAATGCATCAGTTCTAAGTTGTAACTGCGCTCGAATGTATACTATATATTACAATATGTAGTTGTTTAAGAGAAGCAAAATAATAATTTACTATTGTTGGCTTGTCAGTATAAAAAAAAACGTTAAATCGTGTGTATTTTTATCTTTTGATTTCAGAAATAATAATAATTTGTCAATCGTCAATCGGAAATAATAAGTCAATCAATCCAATGTGTTATATTCGACGTGAATACAGTCTAGTGAATTTTATCAAAATATGTATGAAAAAAAGTTAGCAATCTCAATCTACAATCTCTAAAATGGGTATATTATTTACATATACATAAATACATACATACCTGCTATACTGTAGTTTATACTCTTGTTATATTCCTCATCGACATGTTAATCATGTTTATCTTGCAATCTATTTTTTTGTCAATTTCAAATGTCTTAATTGTGATCTTATACTGCTATATAATATATATATATACTCATCATGATGCTATATTATTACAAAATATATTATTATGCTATTTTATGCTATCATCTAAAAAAGTTGTTATATTATTGAACTAAATATTTCATTTTTAAACATTTAATAAAAGATTACAAAAATATAATGATGATGATGTTATTATGTCTTTATGATGTGGGCCTTTTTGTGTAATCGATTGTTCCTACTGCTGGCGTAACATCCGGGAATCTTACCGTAAGCAAACCCCTCACATCCGGGGGCAAATCTGGAATTTCCAAAGCTATTGCATAGGTCCGCTTAAGCAATACCTTGAGTTGCTCTTTGAGAAACTCTTTTTCCTCTTGCATACTCGCCTACAACAATTTAAAAACAAGTTAAAAAATACATACATACATAATATGTATAGATATTATGAACTTTTATGCGCAATATTTTTTTTTAAAGAGAGAAAATGTTTTGCCGGCAAACCTCTGCTAGATGCTTGGCTGTTATGGATAATTTCACAATTATGTCCCGAAGACGAACCACCTCACCCTTCAATCTTTCCACTTCCTCCGGGCTCAGCTTCTCGTTTTGTAATTCCTTCAATCTTTGTCGTTCCAAAAGTTTGTCAATTTCCTCTGCCACAAACTCCCTCACTTCATCATCCGTCCGACACAAGTTATGAATTTCCTTCAAATCCTTGAGCTCCTCACGAAAGTTTTTCATTGTCTTGATTTCACCCTCCATCACTAACTGCTTGTCTACAAGCTTCATAACAATCTCTTTATACTCCAGACACTTTCCATGAGCGGCAGTATTTTCTTCTTCAATCACTTCAATGGTCATTCGTTTCTCCCGAAGGAGGTCATCCAATTTTTCAATCGTCTTGCGAAGTGAAAGGTTATCCTTGCTGGTTATTTCAAGCTATACATACACATACAAATAAGAACCAGTATAACAATATCTCAAGTCTCAGCTTGCCCCAACATACAAAATCAATAAAACAGTTTATTTTAATTAAGTTTTTTTCACTAATTAAAAGATAAAACTGCACACCTCATTTTGAAGTTTCACATTCGAGCTAATTGCTGATTTGACAGTCGCCGTTAAGCATAACTTTCCAGCCTTGTGCACATCCGTTGACATTTTCACCAGCATTTCAATAGCTTCTTTCCGGAGTTTGTCTTTGTACATAATAGTTTTATTTTCCAGATTGTCAAATGACTCCTGGAACATTCTCCTTTCATCATTTAGCGTTCTCTTCAAGTTATCTTTTTCAACAAGAAGCGCTTCCCGTTGAAGGCGAAATTCTTCGAGTGTTGCCAGTTTAGAATCTACATTTTTAGAGGGACAGTTAATTAATTAGATTTTTCATTTCATGAAAGTCGTCGTCTTTTCTTCACAGAACAACAACTCACTCAGCTCCATAATCGACTTTTGCTTTCGCTCCTCCATCTCTTTCATTTCCTTATCCTTGTCTGCCAAACGCTGGAGAAAGTCTTTGGCTTCATCCTCACGTGCCTGATATTAAAATAATTATGCATGCATGCATGCATTCATTTGTATGTAAAATAGGTATACACAAAGATTTCAATGTTTTTATAATAATAGCCAAATCATCAATACATTATGCATGAGTGAAGTATACAGTTGACTGTTATACCTGTTGTGTCCCATACAACCTATCTTCCAACTCTCTGATTGTCGTTTTCCCTTCAGAATGACACCGATTCAGATGTGCAATGATATCGTCCTTCTCTTCTTTCATCTCCTCAAATTGTGTCTTGTACAACTCGCTTTGTGTCTCCAGGAACTCACATTTTCTTTGCATTCTTGCGTATCAAACAAAAATCCTTTTAATTGCATACTTTAATATTCTATTCCATTCAAAAACAGAATGAGATGAGATCATATTATTACTACACGTCCAAAGCATGATGATGACATGACATACAGAACTGAGAACGCATTCTAGTATCCTTTCTACCCGGATGCTATTTACGTTTTTCATTAAATGGACATACTACAAACGAAACCATAATGTGTGTACTATGAAATAGAAGAAACATTTCTTCTTCTTCTTCTTCTTATTATTATTATTATTATGCTATGTTTACCCAACTTTCAATTGTTCCAACTCCTTCACACGAATTTCCAGCACGGCTTTTTGAAACTCGGTATCATTTTCTTCTTCAGCTGCCTGATCCTCTTCTTCTTGTCGTTTCTTTGCCTCAGCCTCCTCCTTTTCCTTTTGTCCCTTCTGCTTTTTGCCACCTTTCCCTTTAGCCATGGTTTATTTCCTCAACACTTAAATGATTTTGTACTTTTCAAGTTTCCTCTTTTGTTTTATTTATTGCACTTAAATTTCTTAAAAAAATATGTAGCATTCTAAAAAATTTCAACTAGTATAAAAGCTTTTATTTATCTCTTTCTTGGTTTGTTTGTTTGTTCAAATAAAACTTTTCCCTTCTTCCGTTTCATATTCATACCCACTTTTCTAATTGCAAGTGTATGCGCCTGTTTACTTTCTCTTTCATGTTTTTTCCCTCAATATCAATATTATTTTTTGTTTGCTAGTTCCATTCTTATATTTTTTTGCTTGATCAATAAAGCCCATCAAACAAAATACATTTTGTGACATCAATTTCATGTAGACTAGTAAACTTGATGTTTATCATAATATATGCTGTAGAAAATTTCAATCATGTTGTTAAACTCTTTATCTAAAGACCACATCACATCAATATATAAATATGCTCTCACTTCTAGTCTTCTTTCACCAGTTTGTTCGTTCAAAATACAGGACACCATCATTGACAAAACGATGGAAAAAAAAGTTTTTGGAAGTGGAACACGAACAAACACGACGCACAACAACAACACTTCTAGTTCTCATCAAATCAAGCATATATGTATACACGCTCTCCTTTTCTTTCTCCACCTGTCAAAGAGTTCTTCCTCTGCTCTGTTCTGTTATCATAATCATTGTTGATTGTTGCTATGTTTGTTTTTTTGCGTTATTCCAAGTGCTGTTGTGTGTATGGTAGGTGTCCTCTTCTGTAACACGACAGGATTAAATGAAAAATGTGCATTTACTTATTTATATAGGCCGCTTAT
>JAHZNC010002662.1:0-21570 GCA_027744095.1 Zhuqinia jingwanae | reverse complement strand
CCAAAATATTTCCACCCCCAAAATATTCCCAACCCCTAACCTTAAGCTGATGTAGCAACCAGTTCAAAGTGGCCTCCTCATCAGTGAGATCCCCTTCAAACAAATGTGGTATCCTGTTCTCAAAGTACACCAAACTTGGCACCCCAATCCCCAGCTCGTTAACCTTAGTCATATCACTAATCTTAACAAAAATGATCCCATGCTTGTCACACTCGTCATCAATGGTCTCCAACTCCTCGATGATCTTTTGACTCTTCCTCTGCTCCTTATCATCTGTACAATCAAAATGCGATATAAACCCCCAATTCCACCACCCCCACCAACAATAAAACAAACATGTCTTGCAGGGATAAACGAACGTGTGTTTGGATAAAAAAAAGTGAATATAAAACGTCGAAAATAAATATACCACCGGACTACTACGAATTGACAACTACGGATTCCCATCCCATTCACGTGACATTATTTTGAGGATATTCAGGTGTGTGCTTTCAACCGTTAGTACCCATGCATTGTTACATTCACGTTACAAAACATACAAATATTTACAAATACAACGTGCAAAATCTCATCCCCTGCAACATATTATCGCCCCCAATAATGTAAACCCGCCCCCATTTTACCCCTTCCCCCAAACATACACACATGCAAGGTTAAAAAAAAAATAAGGAAAGCGATATCTGTACGATTAATAAAAGCAAAGAAGTTAAAAAGCAAATAAAAATTACTAATTATTGTGCTTACAGAATAGAACTGCGACGTCGTCGTGCTCCGCTATACATAACAATTATTACAATTAAACCCAAAATAAACGTTGTATTTTGTTTAAAAAAAAAACTCTACTAACACGACAGTTTGTAGTGTACTCTGATATACTCTGATTGTAAGTGTTCTTTAATTATTTTAGTGTACTAGAATACGTAGTAAAAAATCCGCTGACTACGTAACCGAGATAATGACATAAATAACCGTATATATTCTCGATGAATAATGATCTAGAAAAGCAGACACCTGTAAAATAAATTTGTGAATTATGTCCCCTTTTTTCGTAACACAAAGTCTCATGCGTAAAATAAATTTACGAACAAAGAAAAAACACCCATGCCATGTTACCCCGTGTACCACCAAAAATAATTGGTACACTCTTTAAAAAAATGCAACCCCCCGAACAACCCCAACTTACAAAACACAACAGCTAACTGTTGATTTTGATAGATAAGCATATTTAACATCTCCTCGGTAACTTCCTCGATTTCGTCCTTGTCGAGCTGGCCCTTGAGCCATTCCAGAACCTTCTCCTCTTTCAGCAGGTCACCAGTAAACAACGTGGGGATGGAGTTCTCAAAGTACACCAACCTGCATCCAAAATATCCCAAAAATTATCCAACCAAAAATTTTCCCATAATTTACCCCAACCGTTGACGCTACAACCCCAAATCCCACACTCACGTCGGCGTGCTGTCAATGCCGTACTCTGCGGCCTCTTTGAGGTCATCAATCTTGACAAATGCAATCTCCATGGCATCACACTCGTCATCAATATTCTCCAACTCGGCAAGGACCGCATCCGACTCTTTCCCATCCTCATCATCTAAACCGAAACCACTCGTTAATCATCCTAAACAAGCTTATCCTCATCTTCCTGTAACTGTCATGACAACAATCCCAAAAATCAACTCACAAAACAACACAGCTAAATGTTTTTTCTCTTTAATCAATCGATCAAGCATTTCCGCGGTGATATCCTCAATTTCGTCATTTTCCTTTCCATGAAGAAGCCATTTGAGCACACTCATCTCATCCCTCAGGTCCCCATCAAAAACATTAGGAATTTTGTTCTTGAAGAACACAACAGCGGGAGTTTCATCGATGCCCCACTCTTTCTGCGCCTTCCTGTCATCCGTCTTGACAAACTGGATATCCTCGTCGCCACACTCATCATCGATATTCTCGAGCTCTTCCAGCACTTGTTCCGACAGCGCCGAGTTGTCCACTGCACACACAATCATGAATCAACCAATCATCAAAATCAAAAAAAAAATCTCCATGACAACCTAATGACCCACTTACAAAAGAGCACGGCGAGATGATCCACGCTTTCCACAAGAGTCCATAGAGCCTTTCCACTGACACTCTCAATCTCGTCATCATCATCGTCATCCCCGGTTGATTTATTCATGATAATCCATTCAAGTACTTCCTCCTCCTTTGTGAGGTCACCGTCAAACACGATAGGGATCTGGTTCCTATAGTAAACCAAGGCTGGTAGCCGGTCAAGGTTGTACTCGTCAGCAAGTTCCTCGTCGTTGATCTTGACAAACGCGACGCCCAGCTCATCCGCTTCATCATCAATGTTTTCTAGCTCTCTGGTGTAATCAATCAATCCCATTTCAATATTTTTTCTCGTTGCCATGGCAAAGTTTTAAAATGTAATGAGCTACTATAATGAATCCCGCTATCCAACTTACCGCAATGCCTTATCGCATTTCTTGCAGTCTTGTGCGTCTGTGGGATACAAATGTAACAGTTAGAAAGAATAATTGGAAACATCATGAAAATCAGAGTGGTCGACAATTTGAGTTCTTTATTTTACAACCATGATTTTGAGGCAACTTGAAATTGTTTCTAATTAAATTCATTTGAAACAATTTCAAATTTTTTAAATGAATTAAATTCTGAAAACTTGAATATGACTTCAAAACTCAAATTCTCTCCCCCGTCATAAATTGATTTAAAACCAGCGATCACAGCTATTAACCTAATTACTTACATTTTAGATAAAAGTCAAGTAATTAGGTACATAGCTGTGATCGCTGTATTAAAACTAAAAAATAATTTCAAATAATCACACAAAAGTAAAAGGAGAAAGCGCAAGCGTCAAACCACCCAAAGGGGATGTGTGTACTCTAAAACCCGAGATAAAATATATATCAAGTTGATTGTGTAAACTACACCTATGCCATGTCTTATTATGTGTTGGGGAAATAACACGAAACTAAAAAAAATTGTAAACTACACAAACCAGAGAATGATAACTTGAAAGTGTCAAAATAAAGATCCGTTCTTCTGATGTTTTTTTTTTCATTTAAAAAATATAAGTACAAAAAAACTGTGTTTAAAAAACAGCTCATTATTACACTTTTCCCGTATGACTTACTTTTCTCCCGACATGATGCTGGCGATCTACCTACAATACAAGAGCGAGTCAGTTACACAAATGAGTATTTATTCCGCAACCTTTTTTTTTCGATCATGTTGATTGTCAATTTTAATTTAAGTTTTTTGTCTACATATTTATTGTGTTTGTGGGAGATTTGTGTGGTGATTAATCACGTGTGTGCCAATTAGCGTCAATTCAACATATAAATTGCTGTTTGAAGCGATTATCAAAAGGCACATGAAACAAAGTTGTCGTGTTAGAAATGGGTTTAAAAAAAATTTAATAAAAAAAAAAGAAATCTCCATTTCAAATACGACAACAGTTAAGGGTGTATGTTAAAAAAAGTCATTTAAAAAAAAAACTTACAAAAGAGCACAGCGACGTACTCCTCATCTTTGACGATTTTTGAAAGGATTTTAGCGTTAACCTCTTCTATCCTGTCGGGGCTGTCCATGGCGTCGAGGCTCGTGAGGAATTCGAGTACCTTTTGGAGGTTAAAAAGCAACTTTATATCGGGAACACGAACATGAGCTCCTAATATAATCAATAATTATCTAACCTGCTCCTCATTTTCGAGATCTCCCTCAAAGTTACTGGGCTCTTTATTCCGGTAATAGATTAGCGTAGGGAAGGATTCTATTCCTTGCAGTTTGGCTGCCCTTTTGTCGTTTATTTTTACCAGCGACACCCCAAAATTTGCAGTGTCATCGTCAATGTTCTCTAGCTCTGTACATTTTTAAACATCACGATACTTTACAGCAATTTAATCATTTTTAAATTAGCTAATTATTTATTTAATTATTCTGTTCCAACCTTGTAACACGACGTCACATTTCGGACAATTTTTTGTATCTGCAAACAAGAGAATTAAAGCAAATGTGTGAAATTTCTCACTTGATTAAACTCATCGTTATAATCCTGCTTATTTAAACCAGCCAAACAACTCAAGAGTTATCGATAATGAGTTATAAACTTGCAAGCTAAACTCATAAACTCTCTGATTTAATGAGTTTTAAACGCATAAATACACATGCTCCAAAAATGTACTTCAATATTATATATTTGAAAATCCTTAACATAAATAGTGTGAGTCATAACACATTTGCATCTCATCACCAACGTCAAATAATATTCATCATCATCACAGTTCTCATAAAAAAATCCATTTACTCCCAAAAAAAAACTATAAAATCCAAGTTTGAAAACAAGAAATGTGCAAAACCTCTAAATTTCTCCCCATATTCTGATAAACGATAAATGATGAGCACCCAAGTACGTAATTAAACGCGAGATTAAAAATCGATGAATCCGTCCCAAAATGTATTCATCATGCGGATCCATCACCCAAGAAAAAAGACCTTGAACTTGAACCACCCAATTAAAATCCGAAAAATCCACAGAGGAAAAAAAAGTGACAAAATTCACAGACGGTGAAAATCCTACCCTCAGCATCACTATGATGCATACATCGAAATAAATAACCTATTACGTTTGCCAAAAAAAAAATCTTCACAAAGGAAAAAAAAGTGACAAAATTCACAGACGGTGAAAATCCTACCCTCAGCATCACTATGATGCATACATCGAAATAAATAACCTATTACGTTTGCCAAAAAAAAAAATCTGTGTATTAAAATACGCAAAAAAAACCAAGCGGATAGTGTAAAATAGAAGGCTAAAAACAGGAAGTGGATATAACAAACCTACACGAAAAAAAGTGAGTGACTCTTGACTTGACTGACAAACGTTGGAGCGAAAGAGCTGAAAAAAAGTGCTTTCATCTATTGTATCGGAGAATGTGTAGCAGAGTGACTATAGAACAAACAACCGAATCACACGAGATATTTAGCGAAACGGTCTATTTTTATAACAGCTACAAAGCGTGTGTGGATTCTGGATGCAGGCCGGTCGAATGGGTTTTAACAAAATGGGTGAAAAAAAATATTTTTATGAGAAAAAAATTTATCGGGTTTTTCGAGAAAAAATGGTTTAAAAAAAAGTAGGTTACACGGGAATTTATTGAGAAAAAAGCACTAGAATTTATTGAGAAAAAAAAAGCACTAGAATTTATTGAGAAAAAAAAACTGAGTAATCACTTACACCAAAGCACAGCGACATAGTCCTTTTCCTCGATAAGTTTCTGAAGTTCCTTGCCATCCTTAACATCTTCGATCACGTCATCCTTCTTACTCGCCCCACTGACCTCATCGACGTTGAGCAAAGGGTTGATGAGAAGAAGTAGACAGATGCTGATGGCAACACGGGACTTGATCGAGAAAGCACACATGAAAGGGATATAACGGGAGGGGGCATGATGAGTGGCTCCCCCTTGATCTACAGCACTACTCACCATTTTTGTACGCACATTTGGGTACTTGATAACTTCAGTCTTGTAAATGTTTCACAGACACACACGAGTACAAAATAATTTTTCTGAAAAAGAATAAGGAAAACTGAAAAAAGAGAAAAACTTTGAAATTTAAACTAAAACTTAAAATCGTGTCACTACAGCTGGATTATAGAACTAGCAAAGGAATCTCTTTCGTCGCTCATCTACATACACGCAAGATTTTTCTGTGAGATCGGGACACGGGAGTTACACCGTCATTACCAGCATTTTAGAATCCCCGGGTTTCGCATTCGGTTCGGGATTTTTTTTTCACTTTTTTTCGCAACATGCTACTTATCTTGTTTGTACTCAATCAAATGCGCTTAACATATCTATGGATTGCCTGCATCTGCTCACCACCAACTATTACTTTGAGCTCGTTTTAGGGGTGCTCAATTTTCGTGGGCTTTATTTTCTTTAAGGGTAAACATTTTATTAGTTTACGGGACTTTTTTTGGGATCATTTTCGTATGGGGAAATGTAATGTCATTTTCTTTTTAATCCGTTGCGCGTGAAAAACGTATGCATCATGTTGGTGACGATTGGTTTTAAAGGTAGATGTGAATTAAAGTTTGAAATTATATTTTCTTAAATATTTAAATAGATTACATTTCCATAAAATGTGACGAATTTTTAGAATCATTTTCGTATGGGGAAATGTAATGTCCGTTGCACAATTTCTTTTAAATGAATTTTGAAAAACGTATGCATTATGTTACAAAATCGAGTGAGAACGGATTTTAAAATTAGAGCGGATGTGAATTATAAAATTATTCATTCTTAAATGTTGATAATAGCAGATGTACATTCCCATAAAATATATTGGGAAGCAAACGTGTGGTTGAGTACCCCCGTTGAGATAAACACGAGAGTGTAGCATTCTTGCAAATGTGTATTTTTTTTTTGCGCTGATTACATAACGAGCCTGAAGAGTATGGAATAGTTCCTAATTTTAGAATTGGGTGGCTGTGTGTACATGTATCAATTTTTGGTGTTGCTGCAAATTGGTATGGTATGAAACGGGATTTTGTTTTCATTGAGGAATGCGTACGTGCGTTTACGTGGTGGTCTGATGATGATGCGCTGTTGAGAATACTGAGAGATGCTGGGTTGGAGGGAAACAAGGGGGATATACTCAATGGATTAAAAACATCTTTATTACAAAACCTACAGCTAATTGTACAAAATTTGAATATAATTACAATGGCATCGCTAAATCTCGCAAACAAAATAAGTCTCGAAGCTACACGGCGTGTCGTTCCATTTCAGACCCTTCCCGTCTCTGTTCCACAGCTCAAGGCAGTGCTCCTACAAAAAGATTTTTCATCAAAATATTAAATATATATTTTTTAAATAAGTCACACGTTAAATGATTCGGTTTACACTTTTTTAAATGATTTAAAAATTAAAACGATTTATTTAAATTATCACGTTTAATTACTCACCTCCTCTCCGTTCTCGTACTTGAAATTGTTTGGCTCACTGTGTGCACAATTTTATTTTCATATTTTAGTTTTGCTAATTAAAATTATTAAGTGTTTTTAAATTTTTTTTTAATTACCCAGCATTCCAGTTTGTAAACGTAATAGGTCTCCCGTTTCCAAACCAGACAAAGCTTCCTTCCTCTGCCTGATCAGTCCCCGAAGTCCAAAAGTGCTCATGCCCCAGTCCAATATCGTTTATGTGCTTCTCCAGCGCGAGGTTCTCCTCCTTGTTCTCGATAGAGGCTAGTCGCATACCATGGCTCACGCAAAATTGGTGAGATCTGTACCAGTTGGCCTGTAGTCACAAGGAAAATTTCAATGCACCGTTCCAGATATCGCCATGGGGATTTTTTTTTTTTCATATAGCTCACCTTAAAGTACTGCCCAACGTAATAGCGCTTATTTCCCAACCGTATGAATGGCATTGACCAGGAAGCGTCGTCACGGGAACGGCACTCGTTGTTGCTGCTCAAGCTGTTGCTGTTCAAGGCTGCGGATGATGAGCCTATGTTGTCGGGAGACAAAGAGAGAGAGAGAGAGAGAGAAAAAAAGGGAAAGGGATTAGTCGCTAAAACTTTCTGGCTTTTAATATAGAGTCGTCGCCCTGGGAATAATGATTGGGGTTTAATGCAAGAGCGAGAGTTTCAAGGCCGTACAAAACAGGTTCTCAATAATGTTTCAATAGCTTGTTTCACAAGTTTGCCATGGCATTAATTGCTATCGTACAGAAATACATTTTTCAACATCTTTTCACTGGCATGACTGACGGATCAAGCACACACAAACAATAGCATATTTCTTGGTAATTTCCCGTTTCAATATTCTTGTCGCTATGGAACTTGTTTCATATACTGGAAATGCGTGTACTGAGCTTCAACAAGTACAAAAATAGGATTACAGTAAAACGCATCCCACAATTTAATTTTAGGCAGAAAAAAATATTTTATGAAGAATAAACGTTATTTGAGGACATACAAAAATAGGATTACACAATTTAATTTTAGGCAGAAAAAAATATTTTATCGCGAATAAACGTTATTTGAGGACAAGTTTTTGATGTAAAAAAATATTTTATGGAGAATAAACGTTATTTGAGGACAAGTGTTTGATATAAAAAATATTTTATGGAGAATAAACGTTATTTGAGGACAAGTTTTTGATGTAAAAAAATATTTTATCGCGAATAAACGTTATTTGAGGACAAGTTTTTGATGTAAAAAAATATTTTATCGCGAATAAACGTTATTTGAGGACAAGTTTTTGATGTAAAAAAAAATATTTTAAAACAAATGAATACTCACAAGAACAGAGCAGAATGAGTATTCCAACGATTAAGTAACCCATCGCGTTACTATAGAAACTGGCCCTTTTGGAATCCATACTTTGGCACTGAACAGCGTACATATTTTTGATAAATAACAATTTCAATTAAACTAAACGTAACGAGAAAAAAAACTCCTTAAAAACTAGAGGAACACACCATGACAACGGAATAAAACCTTGGTGATGATTGTACTCATAACACCCGTCAACTGACCATTCTGTTTTAAACCTGATTTAAAAATCTGCGCTGAAGTGTATTTAAACTAAGAGGAAAGTATTTTCCGGGTTCCCGTATCACCGCTGAGCAATCTTATCAAGTAAATATTTTAGTAGGTTATCGTGTGTTGTTAAGCTTCCTTCCGCGTACAAGCTTTTACAAGATAACTCGTTCGTACGCTCCTCGTTGACCAACAATATAGTAGCACGCATTTAGTAACAGCAAAAAGCGCTTTCGCACCTCAACACACATTCACACACATACAGTCCCAATTGATCACTGATCGTGTGTACTAGATGGTCTGGTTAAAAGGGACTGGTTGCAGGACATTATCCAAATTATTATGTACAATAAGCACAAATAAAAGTAAAAGGAAGAAGGAGCGAAAAATGCATTGCTACATAACTTGATCTTATGAAATATATCGAGGACGTGTGTGCGTCTCTGCTTTTGATCCTTTTAACGCCAGAGTGGCCATCGTACAAGGATGTGTGTTATGAACGAGTCCCTTTACGAGTATCCCACTTACTGTACAGCCCTTACACTAAAAAAAGTGAAAGTTTACGCTGCTATGCATGTGAGGGCATCATCCACTCCCTACATGCACCAATCCAAGTGTTATTACTGAGCACAGGTGGGTACTAATTGATGACATGACACGTCACATGAACGACCCCACTCCTACTTGCAGCTTGTGCGTATTTACGAATCAGTAATTCAGCCAGCACAATAACATTTTAATAGAACAGGTAGGTAAAGTGGAAAAGAATTATAATCAGCAAAAATGTACATTGCATAACGTACACTTCCCTGTCTACTCGCCACTTGATCATTAATTTATTAAACCAATAAACCAATAAATTGCCTTTTTTCATTGCTCCGTTTATTCGTACTCATTATGCTAGTTAGCTTTTAATTATGATGTAACGTCAAGAAATATTGTGTTTTTTTGTAGAATCGTAATAAAATCATTTTTGTTCCTACAATCGCGTCGTGTTTTTTTAACTCTTTTTGAGCGGTTTACGAGCTCATTCTGTATGCGGAATTGGCCAGTTTGACAGGGATGGGTTCATGCAGGGACACTTGGGGTCATTCTTTGACAACGGGGGACTTTAATAAAAAGCTCTTGAGGCTTTAGAAGAAGTAGGTTGGTGGAAAAGGCGTGGTGGATGGAGAATGGATGTTGATTACGTGATACCTGGATAACCCCATGATTTTTTTTACAAAAAAAAACCTTGATCCGCCCAAATTGAAGAACATGGATACGCGAGACAAGCAAAAATTAACCTAGGATTTATCAAATTCCTTTAAAATACCGTTGATATTATTGACATTGAATTCACATGTTTATTAAATCAAAATCACTTTTCATTATTATTTTTGACTCAATGTTTGACACACTGCTGCATACTTTCTAAAAACGTCATCCCTAATTTATTTACGTAAATAAAATTACTTAATTTAGTGTTTTGTTTTACACATATTTTACACTTTATTGGCATTGAATTTTGGAGCTGTGTTTGGGAGAATGGGAATGTTATTTTTTTGTGATTTTTTTGTGATTTTACGCGAGATTAAATATTTTTGGTGGATTGGAATGTCGTGATGTTGATAATGCGTACACATGTTATCGTTTTATTAGCTTTTTTTGGAGTCAAATACGTACTCACGTTTATGAACATTTTTTTATAGTGTCGTTTTGACTTTGACACAGACGATTTTTATGGGGAGATCGTGTCACTCTGCCGCTTGATGGAAAAGCGTCATTTTTTTCGTGACCATATTTTTTGAATGGCTTTCGAGGTTAATGTCGAGTGAATAGAGTCATTTTTTTGGGGGTAATTTGTAATTGATTCGAGATCGTGAGGTTTTGAATTAGCCATTTAATTTATGCATTACTATTTGCGTGTGATTTGGATTTTTAATAAGGATCAAATTAAATGGTATATTAGGATTGGTGTTGGGATATTTTTTTTGTTGCTATAACAATATTTTAGAAATATTAATGAACACTTTATTGTTACGTGAATATATGCTCTTTTAAGAGATTCAAATACTGCTACATCAAATGTTAAGTAACTATACAAGCCTGCATTGCAAATAGCACAATCATAATTACATGTCCATTCACATTAATTATATAAGCCTTTGTATAGTCTACGTGATTTTAAGAATCTCGTTTCATGAAAATGTGTGTGTTTATCTTCAAATGTTTCAAGTAACCCCAAAAAAATGAAAGGTGTTTAATTTTGAGTCAATTGCAAATTGCAACCAATTGTATAATTTAATTTATGCAAACGGGATGGTTTAGTAAAAACAAGCCTACTTGAGCGTTTGCTCGTGATTATTTTAGCTTGAGCAAATGGTTAATTAGCTTTTGTGGTTTACGGACGACTATTTATGAATACCTTTGTGGGATTTGGATTTTCTATAATACCTAAACAACGATGAAATTAACAAACAATTGTTGCTGGGGAACGTGTTTAATTTTAATTTTAATAACTGTTGCTATAGCGATTTTTGGCTTTTTAACATGGACAAAGTTAAAATAATATGATAAAAGGGATGAATATATATGAAAACATTGATGCAATTGGGACAAGTTGGTAAATTAGTTTGGAAACGATTTATTACATGAGAATCCTCAACAATTTAGTTGAGAAAATTGTACAAACTACGGTTTAATTGCAAGTTGGTATTTACCAACTGCGGTTTTGAAGTAATCAAATCAGTGTTTATTCAAATTACAAAAAAGTTTTAACCGTAAAATAAGTTTAAGTTGTAGGATTTTCTGTTTTAAAGAGCATTTTCTTGCTTAAAGTTTCTCAATCACGTTTATTAATTGAGTCCAAATAAAATTAATTGTGCCAGTAAAAGGAACTTGAGTAGCCAATGGCTACTAGTGATTTATTATTATTTTATTATTATCATTATTCTGGAAAAAATGGGAAGAGTAAAAAAAAGCTTTGTTACGGTGACGTTCCGTTCAGCTGCAATGCAGACATGAAGGTGGGGCAAATAAGGGAGCTGATGATCTCACATTACCCAAGCAGAGCCGCGGGAAGTTCCCAAATTCAAATGGGCAGAGAGTAAAATAACAACACATCAGCAGAGAAAATCAGAAGAATTCACCATCATCATAATTTTTGAACAAATTAATTTAATCACCGATTATTTCATATGAAGCCCAAACTGCGAAAGCGAAATATTTTAATTAATTACGTAACTAATTAAGCGTAAGGATGCCAAAAATACACTTGTTCCTGTTATTAATCCTCTCGCTAACGCTGACGCACGCTGCTCTCAACTCCCCGCAACAAAATTCCCGTTCATCGTCTTCTGAAGATCCTCAAGATAGAGTTACCAAAGATACGGGATCACCATCATCTGAAGCGTCACCTCCACCTTCAACGGAAGAAACGATCCAAATCGTGATAGCCACCTCCCCAGACAACGGAGATGAGACCTCCAACGAGATTGATGACGACGGAGAGGGACTGATTGATAAGGGGAACCAGGATCCTATTAACCGGGGGAAAGGCAAGCTCAAGTTTGTGTTGGATAAGCAAATAGTGATTAACGCTTTTCAGCAACAGAGTCCGGTCGATCCCATTGGGGCCACGGCTGGCTTTCGAGGGACTGTTGGCAGGAGAGTCACGGAAGTTCCTTCCGAATGGGCTTATGGGGATGAAGGGGGTCTGATTACTGATCAAGATGTGCTGGAGGCAAGGATTGAGGGTTAGTTTTTACCAACTAATATGTTTAGTTAACTAGCGTGTAGTGATTATTAACCGTATTTCTTGATCTTGATGAAATAGCCCTCCAGCACTACCGCACGGGAATCAAGATCCTGTACCCGCCATCGCAGCAAAAAACAACGGACCCTCCACCGCCTACCCACGCAGCGCCAACCCCATCGCTAACATCAACAAGCGTGTTTATCCGGACAAGCGTTGGGAAAACACCGCAAATCGCTTCAGCGTACAAACACTTTACGCTCGCGTCTGCACAGCACCATGAGTCACGTGAACTGGTAGCATACGCCCATCTCATAGGTCACGCTGGAATACCATTCTCAATCCCACAGGCTTACGAACTGTTCAAGAACTTGTCCACTTTCGGATATCCCAATTCACAGTTTGCGATGGGCTTGCTGTCCAGCTACGGATTGATCATGAAATTGGATGCCGGTGTCGCATTGTTACACTACACGTTCGGGGCTATAAGTGGGTCTGCTTTTAGTAGTATGGCGCTGGGGTATAGGTACTGGGGCGGGATCGGGGTACAGGCCAGCTGTGAGAGGGCGTTGGAACAATACAGGACCGTTGCTAGTATCGTCGCCAGTGAAGGTCAGTTGAGATAGATTGTGTGTGTATTTATGTACGTTGTTGTGGGCTAGTTATTATCATCTGCTTTCTCTGATTTCGTTAAAGTGAGTGAAGCGGGAGTGGGTCCTGCTATCCAACGCGTCAGGTTACTCGATGAGTTGGAGGGGGAGCAACGGGGTGGGAGCAGCAGTTCAGGAGGGAGTAACGTGCTCAACAGCGATATTCTTGATTATTACACCATGTTGGCTGAGAGGGGGGACGTTCAGGCACAGGTACATATTAATTCTTGCACACTCAGGCAGTAGTGTTCAAGCGTTTTTGGTTTTGGTTTCTTCACAAAAATTCATTTGATTCTTTTGCAGGTTGGTCTGGGTCAACTGCACTTCCAAGGTGGCCGGGGCATATCACCAGATCATCATTTAGCGTTACGGTATTTTCAGCGGGCTGCTGACGCTGGATCCCCAGTTGCTATGGCCTTTTTAGGGAAAATGTACTTGGAGGGGAATGACGCGGTGGATCCGGATTACGCCCATGCCTTGAGGTGGTTCCAGAAGGCGGCAGAACAAGGGAGTCCCGTAGGCCAGAGCGGGCTCGGGCTGATGTACCTCAATGGCAAAGGGTTGCCTAGGGATCCTAGCAGGGCCTTGCAGTATTTTACTATGGCGGCAGAGCAGGGTACCTTGCTTATTTTAATGGGGTTGTTCAACTTTAGCGATTGTGCTTGTTAAACTAAACGCGTTAAATTTTTTAGGGTGGGTGGACGGACAACTGCAGCTGGGGAACATGTACGTGAGCGGGATAGGGGTGCGGAGGGACTACAACCTGGCGGCAAAGTATTACAATTTAGCAGCGCAGTCTGGTCACATACTGGCCATTTACAACTTGGCTCAGATGCATGCCACCGGAACGGGGATGATGAGGTCGTGTACTGCGGCGGTAGAGCTTTACAAATCGGTTGCTGAGCGTGGTCGGTGGGGTCTTTTACTGACGGAAGCGTACACACACTACCAAGAGAAAAGATACAGCAACGCGCTGATTATCTACCTGTTACTCAGCGAACTTGGATACGAGGCAGCGCAGTCCAACGCCGCGTTCATGCTCGAGAGGGGTGAGATTGGGGAGCAGGTGTACGCGTTACTCAACGACAGCAACGTTACTCCGAACGCCATGTTGAGCAAGGCGTTGCAGCAGTGGTCTAGGTCGGCGGCCCAAGGGTACAGTCCTGCGCGAGTCAGGCTTGGAGATTACTACTATTACGGGTGGGGTACGAGCAAAGATTATACTCACGCTGCTACTCAGTACAGGGTTGCCAGCGAGACGAACAGGAATGCACAGGCAATGTTCAACCTGGCGTACATGCACGAGAATGGGCTCGGGCTCAAACAGGATCTTCATTTGGCAAAGAGGTTTTACGACATGGCCGCCGAGACGAGTAACGATGCTCGCGTTCCAGTTGCTCTCGCGCTGGTTAAACTACAGCTTGTTAGTTACTTTAAAGGGGTGGGCTTGCTAGGGGATGGTGTTGGTGAGGGGGATACTCCCGTGAGCGAGGCTGCAGGGTTTTTTGAGTTTGAGCGAGGGGCAGAGGGCAAGGAACACGAGGAGGATAGAGCTAGCAGGTCGGAACAGTTTGACGAGTACTGGGATTTATACCTTATCACGGTGCTTATCGGGCTGCTCGGGCTACTCCTATATGGAAGGCATGATAGGAGGTTCAGGGGGGCTAATAATGAACGGGATGTTGGTGGGGGTGGTGGTGCGGCGGAGGTGCGTTAAGTTATTTATCTGTGATTTTTTTGTTTGAATAAATTATTGTTTTAGAAGAGCTGGGGTTTCAATTATTTTTTGCATACGATCATGCATTTGCATCTATTTTGCATACAGAACAAACGTCCATGCTCGTCCGCCATTGAACTTTCCTTTCCTCATTCCAAAGTAGAGAATCCATTGTCAATTATATTAATTTTTTAATTGACTCGTTAAACTTGTATTTATTTTCAACTTTATTTTTAATTCATTTTAAAAAATGTTGTTCCAAGAGGAAGCGGTTCAATTTGCGTTAGAAAAACACGTAGAATGTCAAAGTTATAAGGTTAGATCGGCGGAAATTAAGTTTGATCTGAAAAAGTTAAAAGCGTCTACTGACACTGATACTGTCGAGATAATAGAATGTTTTGATTCTAGCATAGACACACGAAAGTAAGTGGCGTGATATAATAAATCATCGTGTGATATTTTTATTTAACCCATTCCTTTGTTAATGTTCTACTTTTTAATTGTTTCCAGACAACAAATAATGAAAGTTTATTTGTTATCAGGACCGTATGGAGCGAAGATTTTTTGTAACTCTTACCTGGGGTATGACAATTTACCATCACCAGATGTAGATTTTATGTCTTTTTTATTAAAAAAGACAGGGACAGAATCTAGATACAAACTCGAGCTATTCCCCACCTCTGGGGAGTCCAGTTTGGTTAGTGAAGAGTTTAGTTCAGGTGAGATGTTTGACATTAGTTTTTTATCTAGTTTTCAAGGTCAAACGAGTACAAGTAGAATTTTAAACAGTCAAAAGTATTTGGTAATTTTTGTTATACAGATAAATCATGTATCTTGGATCCAGTGGACATCGATAAGAAAACTATTTCTAAAAAATATTGTGAAGATGTGGCCCTATTTTAAAATATCAAGATGAGTTTAAACGTGGGTCTAAAGCTCTTCAAGTTTGCAACGGGGAAAATTTAAAACAGGATTTCGGGTATATGTGTATTACAAGGAGGTTGAATATATTATATATTTATAAGAAGGAGGAGACTTCATGGGTTCTTGTGGTGTAGAGAAAATAAAAAGTTGGGATTCTTGCTGATTGTATCAGAGGGAAATTTGCACTCATGACTACTATTGCGTAGGATCTCCTTTGTCTTTTACATCTCTCAATTCTTGACCATGCGTCAACAGCAAAAAAATCAAATGCACTTTCTTGGATGTAGCTTGAAATGCGTTCATTTACATAGTAATTAAAGATATTATATTAATTAAGACAAATTCCCCTCTGATACAATCGCCAATTTGCCCATATGAAATCCACTAGTTTGGTAGGCAGGTACAGCCCCTGGTGTATTACTCAAAATAAATATATTAATAATATCATATGAGAATCCCTAGTGAAATGCCAATGTTTATTATTTCCTCATTTTGGGTTATGCACTTACGCCCCACCACCATTGCCCTTCATAATATTCCTGTAATATAGAGAACAGAGGTGCACTAGAAACTGTCCCTTGTCTGAAACATCCCTTCCCTTATGGCCTGAAAGTGCCTAAACTATTTATAGATTGCAGGTGTGAATGATCCCCGACCCTGAAGCCATTCTAAAATTAAACGAAATATGAAGTAGCATGTTACTCGTCGCCTTCTTTACGCTCCATTCATAATATACCTCTCCGCATCACGTAGCACAGTGATTAGCATTAATAAAATAAAAACCGACAAAATAACTCATCGGTGAATTTTTTAAAATTTGACTAACACGATCCAGCTATCATTCAATTTAAAGATGAATAGCATGTACTCAAGCATGAACGTGTATGTTGGAATTAAATCCCAGTTTCTGCTGGAGCACCCAACAAGCATTGAATTTACTGTCGAGCCCATGCACGAGAATGCAAACATTAAAAAGATTGCGATAAAACTGGAACACTTTGTAGCATGTTCTCAGGAACTGCGCGTGCCTTACGCACCAGAGGCATATCAAGGTATCAGGATTCTGAGGAGATGCCTCGACAAGTTTACTGGAGATCATCCTGCCAGGTAACACGAGTGGATAAGCCCACGTCGCCTTTCCCATGAATAAACGTGTAAAAAAGGATTTACCTGCGTGCGTATTTAGAGGTGTGCAAGTTGAGTGCTAATTTGTGCATTTTTTGTGTGGTAGGTACTTGTACTTGGAGGTAGGAACGGATAAGGAAAGTATTCGTGATACTAAATGTTTTAAAGGTACCTACTTTTCCGATCCTTTGAGCTTGAAAGTGAAAGCGTACTTCCATCATCAGATCGCCGAGATGATGTGTAAATGGAGGGGTGGTTGCGGAATCCTTATCGACCCACACCTTATCGACGTTACATTTACCCCAGAGGAAGGGGAGCCCATCCCCATTTACTCACTCGCGCTTGAAAGTAATATTGCGATTAATATATTATAACAGCTTTTAAATTATGGCGGCAATTATTGAAAATTGTAATTTGTACTGTGTATTGAAGGACATGAAGTCTGGTTGCAGTCGGGCATTGATAATACCCATTGGCATAGTAACTTGAGGTGGGCTGTTTGTAAATTTAACCCCAGAGTCTATGATTTGAGTTTGACAAACAAGTACAGAGTAACTGGAAATGTTTATGTCGGATTTAGCCATTCTCCTACTTTCATTCCTGATGTGCTCAACAGAGCATATTTCACCGTAATGAATCCATATAATATTTGGCCAATCTGTGACATTCGCCTCAAGGCATTTGGCCCGCTCGACAGTACAACCGCAACCAACAGCTGCCGACGATATAAAGAAATTTGCAGCTACCGACGATATATTGGTCAGTCTAATAATTTTTATAAATAATATTGGGTACTAAATATTTTAAATGAATAATATTGAGTACTAAATATTTTAAATGAATAATATTGAGTACTAAATATTTTAAATGAATAATATTGAGTACTAAATATTTTAAATGAATGAATCCCTAATTCGCAATCCAACCATAGACAAGATCCCATATTTTGAAGTGCTGCTGAGTGAGCGCTGGCGTAACGAGAAGCTGTACTACACGAATGAGGAAACTATTAGTGGTAAAAAGTATACGATACTCAACGCGGAATTCGAATCCGAGTGGAATTATTTTTCATACGTAGCGCTAGAGTCATTCTTGTATACGGAAGCATTGGACTACCCGAGAAGAAACACGACCGTCGCTATTGATCTGCTCATAATGGCCAACCAGTTTTTATACGCCCCACTGGAAGATAAGCTCATTGATCTGCTTCTTGTGCTGCCTGACCAATCGTTTGACGACATTGCACATCTCCTCAAATTGTACTTGTTCTTGGACTACTCCCGCATTTCTCTCGTGCTACTTGAGCGAGTGTCAGAGATCATGAAAGGGTACGTAACACGTATCACGTCTTTTTCTCATAACTGACGATTGTGATTTAATTTTTATACATTTTGTATTTTATAAATAGGCGAGCTGGTGAAATACTCAAATCAAGCGCCTTCGATGACTTGATGGGGAGTGTGTCAAACATGGGGATCGAGGTTGCACTCTTTCTGGGTCTCCACTGCTACTGGGTCACTCCTCATTTCGGCAATTTACCCGTCTTTTGATTAACTATTGTAATTTGTATTAAATGATGTTTGTTCAAATACACATGATTAAAAGATAATTTTTTTATTTAAACCAGCTGATTAGTTTCTTAGATTTACTAGGTGCTTTAACAACTTCACAATTCTCAGATTCGAGTTGGTCCCCGTTAGAAGATCCCTCGTGGACAGGTTCCACCTTGAACACGCGCGTTACTTCTCCATGCTCCACCTTGACCAGATTTTCAGGGTTGTCCGCTTTGATCAGATGCTCAGGGTTGTCCGTTTTGATCAGATGCTCAGGGTTGTCCGTTTTGACCAGATGCTCAGGGTTGTCCGCCTTAACCAGATGCTCCACCTGATGAGGGGGGTTGTCCAGCAGAGAATCGACGACCGTGTCATCGAGCTGATCCCCAAACACGACATCCATGTTGTGATTGGCCTCCCTCGCGACAAAGCAAACGGCCTCCAATTCGACCCGAAGGGAATGTTTCCTCTCGCTGACAAACGGGAGGATAGACTCGACAGCCCCTTTCTCGACCTTCATCATCTCCTCGTTAAAGCCACAGCTAACCAAACTAACGTTGCTGTTGGCAAACAGGTGCATCTTGCGTATCCCTTCCCCGTCGTCCTTCAAATCGTCCTCGAACGTGAGTTTCTTTTGTTCCTTCTCGTTCTTGCAGGCCAAAAGTAGATCCCCATCACTCCCCGAAATCGTTCTGCTCCGTTTCAAAATACTATTCTTAGCGGCACTGCCACTCGCACCCACACTGTTCCTCCGCTCACTCGTCTCCTCAGCCCCCTGTCTCACCAAATGGTGCTCATCAATAATCCTTACAGCCTTCCCAACCAACACGACCATGTTCAAAACGCGGAAAGTGGCCAGCCCCACAAACCCAAGGAAACTGAGCAAAACTATCCCAAAGACGTGATCATTCAACCTCCACATGGGCGTAACAACCCGAACCAACACGATGGCTAGGGGCAAAGGCACAAACCCCAACCTCCTCCCGACAACATCGCTATAATCAGAGCCGAATGCGGCCCGGTTGCTCTTCCTCTTGACACATGTCCGAGCAGGCCAACTAACATTTATCATCATTAAATACGTTTTCATTATGTTTACTCATTACATATTGCTCTGCATAAATATTGATTTATTTTTTCTCACCTGAAACAAGTTCATCTTGTCAAACTTTTTGAACACGCTCCCCTTCAACTCTACAAAGTTGTTGCTCATCATGACGGTTAGTAGCGCCCTATTATTCGCGTTTATTGCCACGCTCAGGGTTGTCGACTGGAGGAGTATCACGAGTGCATGGCCTAGGATCGACAGTCCACAGATCAGTGCGTGCGTTGTTGTTGATAGTTTCTTTATCGATTTTGTACGCGTTGACTGGGAGTGGGCCGCCGGGGAGGGAGGCGGTGTGCTCGGGGTTGTCGAGGATTGGTTCTCCGTTGCGGTTATGAACAGCGAGTCTAAACATAATTAAACATAATAGAAAAATTGATAGTATTAATTAATTAAAATCATTGATAAAACGTTTGGATGTGTACTAACCCAAGCTATCCTGTGAAAATGAGCTGAAGAGCCTGTCCCCAACCTCGAGCATGTTAAAAAATATGTATAACTTGATAACACTTTGACTCTTGATAACGTGGTACAGCACGTTCGTGTCAATGTACATGAACAGCACGGAGCACAATATGAGGATCAACACTTTCAGCATCTCGCACTTGTCACTCGGCTTGAGGTACACGGGAGAGTTTCGAACCCAAGAGGCACCGCACGTGTGAAGCGCCAACGCGCATCTCAGCGGGAGGAACGTGAACACGTATAGAAACGCGTCTGCACACTGGAAGAAACCGTAGCCCATCAGCTTCTCCAGCTCTTTTGGGATCTACACGAATCAAAAAGTTGTTCAAAAAAAATTAATCTCAGCTTCTTCAAAGCCGTGGTCTTGAAACTTGAGCTATTTAAACATTTATAAAAATTACCAAAATAAATGTGTACACTTTCTCACGGCGGCGGTAATATGAGGCCGTGTCCTCGTCGTCCGGGATCTGCGAGTCGGGGTTCGGGGAGTGCGATGTTGGCGGAAGCAGTTCAGAGCGGATGAACTGCAACAGTTTTGACGAGCTGCAGGATGTTGATGGGTTTGGGGGGTGCTTTGTTGGGGAAACGGGGCGGGGATAGCCATGTGGCGAAAGCAACGACATTGTTAAGTATTTGGGTTAAATGCCTTTTAATTAGCCTACCCTCCTATTTATCTCACGCAGCAATATTGAGAATTGGCTGTCAGGATCACAGTTTGTTTACATGGTGGTTTGATTCGCGGCTTGTGTCAATTTGAAAACTGGGGTGACGTCAGACTGATTTGTGTGTACTCTCTCTTGTGGCCGACGAGATAAATGGTATATATATGCCACGTATCGTTTGCTCTTGCTTTTACACGATGTGTACGTATGTTTGCGATTTGTAAATACTTATCTATTTATATAAGGGACGCAACTATTTATCCAATATGTTAGGAAAAAGGATAATTTTATATTGAAATTGAAACAGATAAAGTAGAGCTAACATTTTGGAAGGGATGCTGTTAGACAGAACTGTAAATCAAATCATGAATTGAATGACGATACGAGGTAAAAAATCAAAGTTTCCCCCTGAAAATGAGATGGGGGGATTAAAATCAATCAATAGGGTTCTGAGTAATGTACTAAAGTATATGTGTAATGTGTAAATACCAAAAAGTATAAAGACATTTGAGTAAACCGTTCTAAAAAAGTAAAAATATCCTGGTGACGGACAGAAAACTTATCAAAGTCAATTTTTTAGCTGATTACATCAGCTACATAATAATCAATTAATCTACCGAGTGAAGGAATAAAACAAAAGTTGTTATTTTGGTATAATATTTACTTTTTTGGCCAGTGTTGATCTTTTTTTCGAAGCGTATCTTCGGAAACGGTACCTTTCGACGCGAAGCATCGATCAATAAGGTATCACGAAGATACTGCCCAAGTACCTTTACACTGGTACGTTCCTTTACACGTTCTACCCACTGAAAAACCTTTGATGAGGAAGAACTCATGAAAGGTTGGGAGTTTTGACTTGACACAAAAAATGTGACATTCTGAGCACGTTTGCCTTGGTTGATTCGGTTCAAAACCTTGAAAACGTCATAGCCTTCATATTAAAAAATGTGCAAAAATGGTGTTTTCAAGCATCGAATAGTACAGTTTTTTCTTTCATTACGTTTTACGCATGAAAATACATTACTTCACAAAGTTTCAGGAAAATTCATACGAAAACAA
>JAHZNC010002661.1:0-26643 GCA_027744095.1 Zhuqinia jingwanae | reverse complement strand
TGACACGAGTTATTATGACATGCATGAATGCAAAAATATACCAAAAAACAACATCGTAAGAATTCATGAATCATGAAATAAGTATAGCTCCTTCCTACTCTTGCGCATACACGAAAGTATAAGAGTTTTACATAATAATTTGTTTGGCATAATATATCTGTCGTGTACAAAAATGCAATGTAAATACATAGTTGCGCTAATTTGATTGATTTACTATTACAATTACAAACTGCAAAACAACGCATCTCAATTTCCAACGATATTTGCTTACGGTCTTGACAATCCTCTTTGCCAAAAGGATGCGTATGCGTAAAACAATCGGCGCGTGTAGAGTATCCATTAACATGTTTCCTGTCATAATAACCTGCAATGAACTAGCGTTGAAACAATTTTTGTAAAATATTGTAGCGTTTTTCTCTCCAAAAATTGTTTAGTTGGGGAAATACATAATATCAAAATGATGAATGAGCGTGACATTTCCAAATTTAACTAATTACCAATAAATGCATTCATAAATGTGAACGACATGCAGAATGCATACTATGCATTGCATAGTATAAAAAGGCCAAGTTTAATCCAGTGCTCATTAATTCATTTGATGGCAAATCCCACCCGTTAATTTACGGTAAAAATCCTATTTAGCTATAATGATCTGCTAGCCTTTTTGAAGGACATTATTCACAAAATATTATCAAGGTAATATGTAATTTTTGTCATATTTTGGCAAACTACTGTGCGTGACCCAGTTTGAATAATAATTTAAAACATGCATTTTACAAAGTTGATATCATTGATTTATTGTACAAACATTGAGGTTCAAAGTTAACAAACGTATATATGTAGGTATAGTGAGACAGCCCTTTTTTTGTCCAAACTCTCCTTACTGAGAAACATATTTGATGCTTTTTGTATTCATTTGGTTGGTATTCGTGGCAGCCTCCATACAATACCCATAAGTTGGATTTCTATTTCTAAACACATATCGTCCATCCATGACGTAAACGTTCATGTCATGTGAGCAGCACTTCATATTTCCTGGGCAGTTGGAATCTCCAATGCAAGCCATTTGATTAGTTCCAGAACCAGGATTACCGATAAAACTTTGCGCAACCTTTGACACAAGTGGTTGACTAACAGCACCTCCATCAGGGCCACGCTCTACAGGGGCGGGAGCAGCGTCTCCTTCTGGCATTGGTGGTGGGGCAGGAGCATCTGCGGGTTTGGTCTCCATGTGCATTTCAGCTTGACCTGCTGCTGAAGAACCTGCGCCAGCTCCCATACCCATACCCATATTGTTCATGCCAGGCATTGGCATCATCATGTGTGGCATTCCTGGTCCCATCATCATCATGTTGGTAGTATTAAAACGAGCCATGAATTTCATGGCATCCACTTCAGCAGGACAGTGACCGGGTTTTCCATCTTCAAAAAACATTAAAATATTTTTTTAAATTTAAATTGCTCTTGAAATAATTGTTAATTATATGTCAGAAAACTATGATTATGAAGAGAATAAGCCTTGAAGCAAGTAAGGTTGAAACACAACAACATCATTTGGGTACTGCCATTATTAAAAATCATTGTCCATTATCTATTTTATGGTGCATGCAATAATGCACGCATGGAAGATCATCATGAGACCAGAAAGTACTTTATTATGCAGATCATTCGCAAAAAGACGAACTTTTAATGTAAAACATCATGTATGGATTATTAGCGAAAGAGAGGATAATAAAGAGATAATGGGTTTGGTAATAAAATAATGACAAAGAGTTTTCCTGCTTACCTCCATCACACTGGAACTTGGGACAACATCCAAAAGGATCCACAAAAGCCACGCAGTTAGTTTTTCCTTGAGGTGGCATATTACAGGTTGGCTCAAGACGCTTAAAGTGGCATGTATCGGGAGTAACATTCTCTTCACAAAAGTAACTGTTACAACATTCCCATGGTTGATTCATGTTTGGTTCCATTGTTTGGCACTTTCTGTTGTGTGGAGCAGGTGGACATTGCTGGTTTACACATGAATCTGTGTAATATAATTAAATCCTTCGTAAGGCACCAAGAATAACAAAGATGACAATATATCTAAATCTCTTTTGTTGCTTGTTACCTGGAAAGGAGACCAATGGGCAACAATCCCAAGGTGAAGCCACCATCAATGTATCTTGCCTTATTGAGCTAAGTCCACACTGGTTGTTAAACCGATTTTGACACTGATTTTTGTAACGGAATGTGCTCTTTTCGGTACAAAAGTACATGGGGGCAGGATTCCATGGAAGACGAACGCTAATACATGTCTTTGCTGGATCCGGTTGTGGCATGCCACACATGTCAGCTATGAATAAATTTAAAATCAATATCGAATTATTTTTTTAGAATTGCAATGTCAGCCAAAAAGATGATTCGTAAAAAAAACTACAATGGCTTACATTGCTGAAGGGTGACAGAAACTAGGAACACAAGTTGGAACAAAGGAATTACGGAAAACTTTTGACGATTCATCTTTGTTTTGATTTACCCCAAAAAATGTAAAATAAATTCTTTGTATAGGTATATGTTTTATTTTTTTTCGATTTTAGTTGCACTCACTACTGCCGGCGCTACTATTATTTCAACTGAGAGCCTAAACTCGGGATGAAATTCGTTTTATTTATATATCCGACGGTACTCTTAATTAACCAGTATATTATATTGTTGTAGGATGTTTGCATCTTTTCATGGTTATATACAATGCAAAAACCAGTGGTCAGTGGGCATAATCATACATACAAAAAAGTCTGAATGCAAGCCTTGCCATTACTATTATTTATGATGATGAAGAGGGGTGACCGTGGTACATGCAAACACGATACCCCAATCTTGTTTCCATCCATTTCTCTCGCACTGTGCACCAGGTATTTTATTTTACGTATATTTTTAGATGATATTATGATGTGCCATTTCAAATGGATGTATTTAAAGATGCTCAATTGTTTCGAAAACCACCGCACCTGATGCTGCTCGCTTACCTTGATTTCATGACGCTGATGATGATATACTTTTTTTTTCAGTAATCAGATTTTAAATGCCCCTGTGACTCATTCAGTTCATTCATTTGCTTTACATTCAATTTGTGAACTTTTGAATTCATTGCAAAGATTTTCAAAATGTTATCCATATAATATAAAATCGTATATATATGGTTTTTGGCCATGTTCACAATTTAAAGTTACATGAAGATGGTATATAGTAGAAAATGAAATGAACAAAACAAGTTTTTTTCTGCGTTTATCTGAATACTGATATACACTTACTAAGACTACGTCAAAAATTCTCATGAAGAATGATCTGTGAAAATGAGCAATCCTGCATTGTGCGTTTTTTTAGATTTCATTTTAAATCAACAAACAAGAGCAGACTAGAAATGAAAGATCTCTTGACGTAGGTAGGGATCATTTTCAATTGTATGAAATCTTTTTTTTTAATTGTTTTTGCTTGTAAATGTTTCTAGGAAAATGAATCGATACGCCGTCTTTCTGGCTGCTAGTCGATGCTGTTCTAAATTTAGAAATTTTTCAATTTTAACTAGTTCTAATGCCATCTCTCATCTCATACCATACAAGTGTACCTGAAACTTGATGGCGGATGTGGTAAACAAAACATCCATATTCATACATTCTTCTCCCCGTGCAAATTAACGGAAATTGGAGATGACTGAGACAGACAATTACCCATTATTGCAGGCAAAGAAAATATATTCATTATCATGCAGGTACGAATGCATAAATTCTAAATGGACATGATCTTAATTACCAAGCAAGCTAAAGTTATTTTTTGTTGGAATTTTGGAAAAAAAGAATAGACAAACTAGGATAGAGGACTGTAGTATGCAAATTTCTCTGGAATATGCATAAGTACATAAAGGGCATAATGGCACCCCTCCTCATTGATGATTTTTTAAATAATTCATTCTCGCATCCATAATTCACCTACCCTTTCTCATGTAATCTCTCGCTGTATACATATTTATACTTTAAAAACTTTTCGTTTCATGTGCACATTAAAATGCAATGAGTTGGCATCCCAAGCTAAGCCTCATATTATGATGACTTGATCACTTAATCCTATTAAGCGTGACATTTCTGTCCCTCATGTCACATTTCATGCGTCATGAAAACTAAACTAAGATTTTATACAACCAGAGAGATTGAGAGAGATTGAGAGAAGAACCTCAGAGCATAGTAATAAAAAAGATCACAAGTTTTCAGAGACGAAAATGCGACAAGAGAGACATTTATGCTTCCACTATTCTCTTGACTCTACTACATACACATCATAGTCATCAAGTCATCATCATCATCATGTGTGTGAAAATATGTTTAGGTATTAAAATTCAAGCTGGCTTTATATTACATAATAATAATATTGTAGATGTTTTTTTTTTGAAACAAATGAAAAACTGCGTCTGACAAAAGTTTTTGATACGCAACGTACGTCGTAGTATGTACTTACATGATATAGTATTTTCCATGATGTTTTTAACAAGGTTTTTTTTTGGTTTTGTCTGCCTGCTTGTTTGTTCTCTTCAATACTTTTCCTTCCCTGGGTTCCCACACACATGAGAAACCAGAAGAGAAGTATTTAAAAAAATACATACACATATGCATGAATGCATAGAAAAAAAAGATTGCATGAAAGTATGAAAATCACTAAAAGATCATGTTGTCCTAGCCTTTAAATCCTGTGCGATGATGGGATTTTCTCACTGCAATAAAAAAAATCGTCGTTTGGTTTAAAAAAAATAAAGTTAACAAATTATTATTATATAACCAACTGTGTGGGTAAAAGCCGATTATTTACAAGAGGGATTTAAAAATGACTATTTTATTATAGTGTAGATCATTGTCTTCATATGAAGCCATGTTAGGTGAAAAAAATAAGTAAAAACTGTCCATGGCTGTAAATTAAAAAGTAAGTATTTCATACTTGAGCATCACACCAACAATAATAAAATATCTCTCATCATAATCATTCACAAACGCATAAAACACGACTTCAACTAAATCATAATTTTCACATAACATCAAACAGAAAAATGTAGTGGTATTTTTTAATAGAATATTATCATCATCATATTATTATTATTACATGCTTGCTGCTACATTCTATATTATTTATTGTGACGGACTGTGTGGCTATCATCATCTGAATAGCAAAAATTGTATATATTTTTGTACGTGTTGTGCTTAACTTTTAACTTTAACGTAAAAGTACATTACTACTTCTCTCGAAAAAAATATAGTTATGAATGTACTCACTTTATTAATGGCAATGTTTACGGCTTAATCTGTTTTGTTTAGTCGTGTGTGCCTAGTGTATTAGTACATTCAACCCAAAGTAGACACCTAGAATAATACCGACCGACACAAATAATAAAATACGTACGTGCAACAGCATGTCATAGTTTTGTATGGCACAATAATAATGATAAGTAAATGCAAAATAAATCTTGAAATAATGTGAAAAAGAAAGATTGTGAATTTGACGTCGTTTAAATGTTAGTGTGTTTAAGGTTGTTAGTGTGGTTGACCGTAAAACTCTGGTAAATTTGGAGATTGTATGGTTGCTTGTTTTTCAAGCTGTATAGTTTGACAAGTTCTGTAAATAAATTAAATTTTGTATGTGGAAAAATTAATTAATTCTTTTGGTGTGCTTGTTATTTCAGGTGTGAGGAACATGTCTGTATCACGACTACTTGAATTAATCTCTGATGAACCGGTAATAATGACAGGGGAAAAACGTTAATTTGACAATGTAGTTTAACGTGTTGTGGGAGTAAATATTGAGTATTGAAGGGAGGAAAAAGTGGCATTAGTGGTTTTAATTTGCTGTGATTCGCCGTCTACACTGAGGTCCATTCTCCAGTGTAGTTATCCGTGCAAGAAGGACGTTGAAGTAAACCCCACCGCGTTAATTTTTATTTTTATTTTGCCAATCGTTCCTTTAATTCTTTTCGCTGGAGACGCATCCGAGCCAGTTAATTTTCGGCATCATAACTATTATATATCTAATTGTGCACGATATTTAATTAAATGATATTCATATGAGTATATTCAGTCAGTATATACTGTTGTAATAATATAACTGTACTAGTGTAACTTTGTTATATTTCTAGCTGCGAGCAGAAAAGTGTAAATTGGAGCAAACACTGGAGCAAGAACAAGAATGTCTTGTGAATAAGTTGATGAGAAAAATTGAAAAGTTAGAGGCTGAAACTGTCGCAAAGCAAAACAATTTGGAACAGCTTCGTCGGGAAAAGGCAAGTCTAATTCCATTCCTGGCGAAAAGATTAAAAATAACAATATATAATTTATAAACCTATGAAATAATTTATATTATAGGTGGAATTGGAAAATACGCTTGAGCAAGAGCAAGAAGCTTTAGTGAACCGGCTTTGGAAAAGGATGGATAAATTAGAGGCTGAGAAAAGAAACTTGCAAAATAAAGTTGAAATTGGATATGGTTCGCGAGGAAGTGGTGACTCTGTAGGTGTAGGAAGCTCATTTCTCAGAAGCGAATCATCAGTACCTCTTAGTCTCCAGCATCCAAATTCTCAGTCTGGGTCTCTTATTGGACCACCAATACCAGGTGGGAGACCCAGCTCTGACATGAATGATAATAAAGGAATTCTTACCCTGGGTGGACCTGAAAGCCGAGGATCAGCTCTTGATCAAGATGTGGTTACGCTTAGTAGCAATGTACAGCATTTAAGAAATGAGGTTGACCGACTGAAAGCACAATTGTCCATTGCCCAGCAGCAGCGTAAGCAATGTTCCATTCTTATATAGATAATTATAGAAACCATGTTATAATTTTGTCATGATAGAAATAGAAGCACTATGTTATGTTGTAGATGCAGATAAAATGCAACAATACGTCATGGAAGAAAGGCAAATCAGAGATGAGAATCTTCGTTTGCAACGTCGACTTCAATTGGAAATGGAAAGGAGGGAAGCTTTATGTCGGCACCTGTCTGAGTCAGAATCCAGTTTAGAAATGGAAGATGAACGCCATTTTCACGAATCTCTGGTTGCACAAAGCTCACCAGCAGCTACATCTGTTACTGGAAATATTGGCCCCGGTGGAATGTCCATTGGCTCACATTCTGGAATAATGCCCATGTCTACAGGTCATATGGCAACCTCTCCTGGAACAGGAGCTCCGGGTGTAGTTCCATCCAGCGCTTTGCCAATTAGACCACGTCCTGGATCTAGCCCCGGACCTTTTGTGCCTTCTCCTGGATCTGGGTCAAGACCTATGAGTCCAGGTACTATTTTTTTGTGGTTGAAATGTGTTTCAATGTGTCGTGCATTCTTAAAAGTGTAGTTTTACAAGTGTACGTTTTTTATAGGTCTTCAACTATCCTGTGGTGGCTCAAACAGTAATAGGGATGTCATTATGAGCCCTCCCAGTCCAGTTAGTCGATGCCAAATGTGTAATGGGCATGGCTTTTTAGTGGGTGGAAGCAGCGGTGGACCACTTGTAGTCACAACCAGTCAGTCTTCTGGGCCATTTTCTAACATTGTTGCTTCCTCGTCACCTCCTATTCGTCATTCCAGTAGGGAACGATTTGCTAGACCAGCCCCTCCTTCCAGTAAGTAAATATTATTATTGCTGTTCAATAATATTTTTATTTGCTACTTATCGTAATCATCATTTTGGTGTTGTTGTGTATGTTCAGGTGACCGACCGCAAGAACCAAGAACTCCTGGTGATAGTACCATGTCAAGTCCAGCTCCCAGTCCGGCTCCATTAGAGGTGGTAATGAGTCCAAATGCAGCTCCATCGCCATCTCCATCTCCGATGGACATATCCAAGACTTGAATACCTCACTATTAATACTGTTGTTCTATGATATTCATAAATATGTAGGTATCAAACTAAACTGAATAATAATGTAGTCTCCTCAGTGCATTAGTTCGCAACTGATAAAACATCTAATTTACTATTTAATCGTAATCATAATCATCATGAGAGAATGATGATATATACCCCAGCTATTTTGTTTTTGCATACGTACCCCTACTATCGTATTATTACTACAATTACAATATTTATTTCAAAAACGTACGTAGAATGTAGAATTTTTTTCATTGGTTATACTTTTACTACCACTAGAAGAATGGTAAAAAAAATCAACATGTATTTCTGTGAAACAATTATTATTATTGTTTGCTTAATAATACCTAGATATATAAACATAAATATTTTGTAATGTAAGATACTTGTACTGCGTACTTCCGAACAAGCCGCTACTAATTATTGTGGAGTACGTTCAGAAATCTTATTACAGATTACAAACTCAACATTTTTGCTTCAACACTTTATATTCGAATTTTCTACGTCAGCTATTTATAAAAATGTGGTCAGTGGTGCTGAATACACCATAATTCAATTATTATTAATTAATAATAATTATGCATGTTGGGCAAATGTTCCAACTCGGTTTCATTCTAACAAACTGTTCATTAAATGTTGAGGTCTAATAAGCAGTTAAAATAACGATGAATTTCGTGGAGAGTTTGTGTGTATATGTGTATGTAACTGTAACTGTAGCTTTATTTAAATGTGAATTTTTGACCACAAGCTAAATAATATCTGTAATGTTTACTGTTTATCTTGGATTCCTTGGTTGAAACGCAAGAAAGTAATATGTGATGTGATGGGTATTAAGTACACGAAGAGAGTAAACTATAATTATGTTTGGAGTCTTTTTGGATAAGGTTTTAGTATTAGAATTTGCGAATATCCGGTCACTAATTTGTCATTTTGGAGCTTTCTTTACAATGTGTTTCTTGTTTCAAGTTACGTTACATAATTTAATTGTCCTGTATTTTTGTCATGATAATATTGTTAGACTGAAAGAGATCGATGTTGCGTTTAGACTAGATTGTTTTTTTTTGTAAATTATCGTCGTATTTACTCGCGCAAAGTCTTGAATTCTAAACTACTTTTGTTTGTTATTATGATTATCAATAATTGATAATATCAAGAAAATTGTGCAGGTGTCTTGTAGTTTTATTTCATATTTATTTGCTTGTGAGAATTACGATGTATTGTAAATTATTCTCATAAATACCTTTTCAAGCACTCAATGTTCAATTAACTTGTGTGTGTAAAATTGATTTTTGACTTATACCAATGAAAATGTAATTTGCGTAAATCAATGATATTTGGTAAATTTATTTCTGAATTTTCATATTTATATGTAGTTTAAAAAGTCGTATTCATATATATATATATTGTCCGATTCATGATCATCATATTTAGAAATACACAATGGGATCGGATTCCTTTTTGGGACCATCCACAGCAGTCAAAGATACCTTGTCTTGAATATCCTTGTAAATTCTGAGGTGGAAGATTAATTTGCCAATGTTGGCTTTCACAAAGTAATTCATTCCTGAAACAAGTTGTTTCTTATACGCTAGAACGGTGATTGGGACATCTTTTACATCTGGGTGGGAACCACTGCTGGAAGCTAGCTTGGCTGAGACTTGGTCCCTAATCTCGCTAGAGATCTTGGGGATAATTGTTACCACTGGATCGTCTTTTGGAAGTGGTTTTATTTCCTCACCGGACAAACCACCAAGCACTGCCGCCTGCAAAATACATTCGATATAAATAGGTAAATGATTGTGCAAACAATCAAAATAGGTAAACATTATTAGGTTAAACCAACATTTACCTCAGAGATTGAAGCAACGGAAATAGTCACCAGAAAAACCGTCAACAACTGCATCTTGGTTTTTATATGTATCGAAATTTTTGTCTCAGATCAGAATGCAAGTTTTCACTTTGAATTCACTCGAGTGCAACTTGGTCCTTTGTTGTAAAATGCGAGCTTTTATACCACAACCGATTCGTGTTAATTAATGTACCCGACAGCGACAATAATAATTAAATTACGATTTGTGAAAATCGTTTCTGGTAGATTTCCTGTCTCAAGTTTGAAGTCATACACAACAACGATAACGGTTGATGATGATTGATTTGAGCATGAGCCAATTATCGTGGCTAAAGTCTGGTATATGATGATGATGCCAAAAATATATATTTCACGCAAAGAATAAGAATATGTAGGCACTACTTCATATTCAATATCATTGTGCTGATGTTTCAATGCTCAACTTAACATATTTTGGAAGGCAAATATATTTTGGATTATGCTTGTTTACTTTGACCAAGAAGCTAATTAAGTGAAGTGATTGTGAGACGGATAAGTAAGCTTAATGTATTCATCATGAGGCATATAGTTGCTTCATGGCAAATCATACATATCATCAATAATAAAGACAGCCGAACACCTGAATACGCTGGGTTCCTACTTGGTCATATATAGTACGTAGCATGATCTCCAAATAATTGGTTTATGGAATTGGATAATCCACGCATTTAGTATTATGCCAGTTTTCATTTTCATACATAATCCATGGCTTGCAATATGTTACAAACTACGATGTATGAACAACGTAGTCAAAAAGAATTGACACGGCACGACATATAGACACATTGATTGAAATGCAATTGTGTGAAAGTTATTGTTTAACACAAAAACTGTGCAAAACATTTCGTATTGGATAATGGTTTTTGTTACCAATCATGTGAACAAACTCAATCACACAAGCATCCACAGTTTATTGTCCATTTCGTAACTTCTTCCTTCATTTATAAGCTGTCATCCGCGCATGCATGATCCTCTAGGGGTAGAAAACCGGCCGAGGGAAGCCCTGTCATGTCAACAATGAGTAGACGTATTGTAAAAAGTAGACTTCACTTGACGCTGTCAAGTCAAAAAAGGGGTGCCCCAAGAATCCCCATTCCAAAATTTTCAAAATCATTGCGACAAATTGGACCCTACAAAATTACCATATATCATTTACTTACATATAAAAAGCATACGTTGCACTAAATTTTACAGTAAACTTTCTGCTTTCATACATCAACCTGAATTTGCACCTATCGTGCTTCAAAATTTCCAAGTGATTTTCCATACATCCATAACCGCCAAATTTTCCATTGAAAGATGACTGAGATACGAAGTGATTCCGTTTCGGTTGCCAATTCAGCAATAGGAAAAACCACATCAATGAAAGGAAAGCCGGTGCAGTCGTTAGCAGATAAGAAGCTGGAGGCACAGGAACATGCAGCTCAAATGGAAAAACTTCTGTCCTCACGAAATCCCGCATATGTCCTTAATTATTTAGTAAAAAAAACAAATTTTGATAAAGATCAGATCAGAGCTCTCCAAAGGATCTATCGATGTTTTAAAGGATCCAGCCTAATGGACCGGCTACGGTATCGTGAAATGGTTTGTACCCTGCTCGGGATTACGGACACCATGATGCTAGACCGAATATTTCAAGCTTTTGACGGTGATAACGAGGGGTCAGTCTCTGAAAATGAATGGATTATAGGACTCAGTGTTCAAATGAAAGGAACCCTAGACCAACAAATAGCCTACACCTACGACGTTTATGACGTTAACGGTGATCGATCAATAGGCAGAGACGAAATTTCTGCATTTTACCGTAATGCTTTTTATCCAATACCCGGAGTCCTAGAACCAGAAGAGGTGGATGACGCAACAAATGAACTAGTGGAAATAGCCATGAGAAAATTTGACCTAAACAGAGACGGGAATATAACATTCGCAGAGTATTATCATGTGATTCGCAATGACCCCCTACTTTTGGAACCATTTGGGGAATGTTTGCCGAAAGAAAAGGCTGCTTTAACTTTCACGGGTTTACTGGATGTAAATGAGCGCAATTTCAACTCTTACTATTCACGCCCTGGTGATAGCGGGTTTACAGCGGAAAGACATAGGTATACTAAACATCAAGGAGAGAATTATCATCATACAGAGTTTAAAGGCGACTTGGATCTTGATGTATTGCCTGCCACGCCACTTTCCATGCAATCCATGGGTTTACTGCTACCAACTTGTACACCACAAAAAAGTAAAAAACCAGCAGAACCCAAGAAAAAGAAAGCCCAAGATTCTCACAAAAAGCCCGACTCTGGTGTTAGTAGCCGGAAAAAATAAAATAAAACCTTAGTAAACTTTAACATAATTTTACAACGTTTAATTAGACTATATTAAATTTTTAGTGGTTTTACTAAAATATTTTTGCACAAGAAAATCAAAGCCTTTTTTACATATCATGCGTTTTATCACAATAGCTGGCCATTATGAACAAAGATGCCAATTTCATGCGCACTTTTTACTTAGCTGACCATTTGTCGTGGCTCAGGATCAGGTAGGTAAACCAGTCCATTCTGTACATAGGTATTCATATTCATCATACAGCAGAGAAGAATAGCATAGTATCAATATCGGCTCGGACTAGACTTGCTACATAAGCATTGTTACCAACTCAAGTGCTGTACTGTACAGGAGATCAAGATCACCTTCTCATTTTCGTCTTAATTTTTTACTTCAACAACTACCTACTGCATACCAAACCATATACATACCAGAAAAAACTGTATTAGTAACTTCAGCATCATCCCACCTACTACTTACTACTACTACTACTACTACTGTTCATAGAATAGAAGAATCTTGTTTGTTTGTAACCTGAAACCAATGATTGTAAATATTGTAATGAATTGTTTCTGTTTGTGATGGTTTACTTGTTTGTATACACTGACATCAACAGAGAGGAGGACATACGCTGATGATTATTAATTAGTCATTGCGCATAATAAACCTAAAAAGTGGATCACATTACCATATTTTATTACAGAAGTGGACTATTGAGTGTATGTGTTTTAAAGGAAATTTTATGTAGTAATTAAATTAAAAATACTAAAAGTAATTTATGGGTGACAATGGCTGTGCTTGCTAACAATTCTGAAGGGTCTGCAGTCCCCCCTGAAATGTCGCTAAATTTGGAAGTGGATGACGAGTATAACAAGTTTACTCCATCAGCTGACTATAACTCGACGTCGGGACGAAGCATATTTCGGAACAAAAAATTTACGAAAAAGCGCCATGAGTCCAAATCCAGAAGGACTGATAATCAGGATACTGCAAATGCTTGTTGCAGTGACGAAGGTACTTAATAAAATTCCAATTTACTAAAATACAATATACAGTTGGTTTAAAAAAATATGGTTTCATTCAAGTTAAATTCATTATCAATATTCCAGACTATCCTCAAGCAACCACCTCTAAAAATGTTGATTTGAATTTGCAACAGCGTAGTATTCCTAAAATTATGATGTCCATAAATGAGACCATTCAGAAAATGAGCTTGAAGGATATTATCGGTAATACTGTTGTCAGTAATAATCCTCCTGGTGTTGTTGTGAGAGCAGGAAAAACTACTACAAGTGGAAGTTATGAAGGGGAAGCGTGTGGGGAAAGTAGTTCCGTTGGGGCTAGTAGGAGGGATACCGGAATTGAGGATTCTGCCACATTTTTGGAAGTTGATGAGCCAATTCAACAGCAGCACCAGTTGAGTCTCTGTACGAGTAACAATAGCTCATCATGTAATTTACAGGGGCAGCCACAAGGAAAAAGGTATAAACACTGCTTTGCAAAAAAAATACATAGTTAGCTTATTCTGTGAAAGTATTATTATAAAATGTAAACAAATACGTATTTTCTATATGAATGTAGACGACGACATAGGAGAAAGCAGCAGTATAAAAGAATGGCTGTAGATGTGCAAAGCGATAAGAAAAGCGTACAGTTGAAAATTCCAACATCAAATTCCTCAGAAGACAGTGCTATCGGAAAGAGAAAGCGTAATATTATCCCAACAGATTCCAATGGCAGCATTGCCACTGTTAGTGTCCCTGTAGCAGTAGTTGCTCATAGTTCATCGGGTCAACAAGGACAATCGATGTTGAAATCAGTGACCGAGCAGCCAATGCATTGGCAACTGGAACCAGACAGTGATGCGTTAATGATGGATTGCGAAGAAATGGAGAGTAGCAGTAAAACTAAAATAGTCAATCCCAGCAGCCAAGGAATTCATGGCACAGAAGAGTCGGGAGGCGAAACTGATACCCAGAATGATGATATTGAATCTCTCTCAGATCACAACCAAGATGGTAAGTTGGTATATAAATGCGTGTAATATAAATATTAGGTAATTCTACTGAGGTTTTCCATTTTCTATATTTTCAATGTGTTGATACTTGCAGCGGATGACGAAGAATCAGATTATTACAATAATGACTCCTCTACCACGAGCCTCTCTGAAAGCTCATTTACGGTCCTTAATACAGCGAAAAAATTCATTCCAGTACATTCCCGAGAAATTCGTTCAGGTCGAAGACGGCTGAAGAACACTAATTTGCTCACAATCGAAAACGAAGAACTGTCAAAATTCCTTCTGAATCCACTGGATACTGTGCTAAAAATGTATCCATCCTCGGAACAAGAGCGACAAGATATTATCAGTGCAGGAAATAGATGTTCGTTGTCTTTTGAAGAAGGATGTGATCAAGATGTTCAACGAACATGGGTCCAGTTTACCAAAACATCACAACAAAGAAGAAACGATTTGATAAAGGCTGCTGTAGGAGAGAGGTTTTCAGATGCTTCAACAAATTTGGCTGTACTTTTTGATAGCTTTGTTACCGAAAATGGAAAAGAGGATAAAAATAGTGATGGATGCGAAGAGGTTGTCGCGGGAGCCAGCGTAGGAAAGACGCTAATCAGAAGTGGAATATGTGCTAATCAAATAATCAATTCTAAGAGAATTAAGAAGGGCTGTTAAGTTTTTTTCTCTTACCATGGGGTCGTTTTTTAAAAATTATATACAAATATCAACAGTCAATTATTTTAAGTGCATAATACGTACTCTGTTCTGTATTGTTATTATGAATTTTATTTTCAATTCCAGTGACATATTTAACCAAGGTATACGATATTATCTTTTAAATCTGTCAAATGACTTTGCATTTTAAAATATCTAACATTATAGTTATTTAAAAGATGATTATATATACAATAAATTACTCGTTGAAATCTAGCTTGTAGTATTCGTCGAAATTACCACACGTGGTAAATAATAAAACACACAACGTTATATAAGTATACACATTCAACGTTACAATGACATTTACGAATAACAAAATTTCACGGATTTTATTTTGTCATTCAAATTGTAAAGACTTAATTTGGAAGCACCCTTGTTGTTCGGGTCTTCTGGGTGGTGATGGATCTTTGCACAATTCCCCGTGCAGTCCAACTCATCACAAACTGTTATGCAACGCTTTTGTACATCCAGGGACGAAGCCCAGTTTTGACGTTCCTGGGGAAGATTTTTGCATGCTTTTGCAAGTTTTTGAAAATAAACTGCACCTAGTAATTTTATACCAAAGAAAAACATGTAAAACAAGCTATTTTAAATTATCAGATATTCTAGTTCCTGCCCACAACCTTTGTAATTGTCTCTTTCGTAGAACATGACGTAAGGATCCCCCAGACCAAATCTGTAATCTGACAGTTCCACTCCTGGCATATCCGCACGAATTTTTCCCTGTTCACCTCTTCTCCTAGGACCCCCATAGTATTGACCATATACAATAGAGCACAACCAGAGTACAATCAAACTTGATGATAAACACACTCTGCTGGAAAGACGCACCATTTTGAACTTGAACACACAATGATGTATTAATATGTACTATATTTAACTACACTTTCACTATGTCTGGCTGGACGATTAAAGCAAATGATGCAGTTTGTTACAACTCCCAACAATCGCCAGCATGAAACTGACGGCTAGGAAAACAAAGGATACAGTATTTAATACCCATAAAGTGATCTGCATCATTATTTTGATGACAGTTAATATGTGCTAACATATTCTTGCTGATACAAATTAGCCAGACGCATAAAAAAACGCATTTCCTCATTGTCATCCCTCATTTGCTATGATTTTAGCAAGAATTATAGCAATAAAAACATTAAAATCTAAACATCCATGATAAATGTGCATCATATCATAAGAAGATACAATATTGTTAATATTTTTACACATTGTTGTTTATTTTATGGGTTAGAAATCAAGAAATGCTTTAAGCTATAAATACATGAGATGCTCTGCTGCAGAAATATTATATATATTATGCGGGCTTAATAGTATTAGAGAAATAATTGAGATATTTACCTAAATAAAAAAATCTTTACTTCCGGTTAAAAGTTCATTTTCCGCCGGGGAGCCAATAGAATCCAAAGCGCCATATTACATAATAATGATTATATCATCATCGCCGTCATATCATAATATACATTCATTTCATCATTTCATATTATTCATGTCGTTTGCAGCATTGAAGTTGAAGCGTACCATATCCCAAAACTGCAGAAAAAAATCTTTAGAAGATTCGACAATTACTTTTTTTCGCATAACTGTTGCCAATTATTTTGTCTTAAGCTGAACTAGAAGCCAGCAGCATAAATTATAGAAAAGTAGATTCGCCACAGCAGCGTCGCAACCACAACTCGTGCAAAATGGCAATAACAAGCCAACTGTGAATTTTGATTTCGTTAAAGCAGTAGTCGGTGCAAATGATAGAAAAGGAAAGGGAATAGGTATTTATGCAGTATCACATCGATTTTAACATGATGATATAATAAGTCCATACCTAGAACTTACTAGTTCCCTTTTGCGTGCAGATGAAACATGCAATAATAGTGGTGCAAATCTATTTTAGTTAAAACTGTACCCAAGCCGCAAACAAACCAGATGTATGTAGTTTGAAACAAATAGCTCATCACTTTCACACACATCCAAAAATAATAATGATGATGATGGTGATATTCTCCTATTTGATAAAAAAATTAATATGTAACACACACGACACGGAGCGTAAAACAATGAGTTGTAATATTGTAACTGTGTATATTATAATATTTTCCTGCAACCTGCAAGTTGTCGTTCTCTCTATTAAGAGATTTTATGAAAAAATAACTTTCATTGAGCATAATTTTATGAAAAAGTGTGGAGGAAGGAAGGAGTAAATGAAAAAAAAACACGCTAGTTACTCAGCAGGATCTTTTTTTTTGTACAAAAGTTACAGGCAAGCAGAACAAATTTTTGACAAATTGTAATTATTAGTTTACTTCATGTACTCGCTCATTTTACAAATTCTCGTCTACATCAAATTGAAAAAGGCATGCAATGCGTATAATTATTAATTACCAGTTTTTCTACCATTTTCAACAACAAAATTCACTTAAAAAGTTAAAACAAAAGAGTAGTGTGCTAAATAAACGTGCATTTGATCATAATAATATAACCACCACATAGCAATAATGAGTGAAATTTCTGAAAACATTATACAAAGATGAATACAATACAAGCCTATTCATGATGAATAACAGTATAAAAAAACAGAAAACGCTAACAAGTAGGGACTAGATGAATCAAATCAGTGTAAATCAATGACTGGACAGAATTGGGAACGTTTGTTTCTCCTTTTTTTTTTTTTTTTTTTTTTTTTAAATATTCACCGGAAATGATAGCAGTACTTCACTGAAGACACATTATCATTTAATCCAAGTCTGCTTAATCTTCCGAGCCCCTTCTCATTAGGGTAAAAGGATTGACAGACGCCTTCACAGTCTGGTTCCTGACAAATGGTGACGCAATGGTCATGCAGAGTAATTGATGATGCCCAGTTATCATAGTCCTTAGGGAGGTTGGTGCACTCACGAGCTATCGTTTGCCGATAGACGTTACCTAAAAATGTACAAATGGGGTAATATGATGTAACACAAAAAAAATTGTTTGTTTGTTCAGTTATGTAAATATAATATTTATTTTAAGGTACCTCTGTAATTTTCATGTTCATATAGCGAGATGAACATGTCCCCACTGCCAGTTTTTGAGCGATGATTTTGACGATGTTGATAGCTGTCCAAATTCCACTTTCTTTCGCTGGCACAAGTACTTAGGAAAATCACCAGTGGAATCACAACGTAAAGAATTTTTTTCCGAGACGATTGGAACATAGAGATATGATTCATGTTTACAGGGAATATTCAACAATGAGCAATCAAGTCCAAATCTTGAATGATAATGATGATAAAAATATCACATGTGTTATCAAATCAGTGATCATTATTTTAAATGGATGAATGACAAGTAAGTGCACATGGAAGTTGCCAGTGCTTTTATTATTGCATGATCATATGCCATCTTGCTCATATGCGTACCAGTTGTACAACTGCCGATCATCAAATGTCAAAAGTGACAATGTAACGAGTAACAAAATGTGAAATGACACAACTGCAACAGTGCAATTTCTATGCACTTATAGAATTGAATGATTTTGTTTATGAGGATCATAGAAAACAAATTGCCTATTTCATGTTGATAAAAACTTACAGTACCTACGAGAAGCCCTAATTGTCAATAGAAATGTCCCTTAAATTTTTTACACTTATAACGATCCACATTTCGAACTGTCAAAATTTGCTTTTGAAGTCATAAAGATTATAAGGAAGGAGGAAGTTGAGTTGCAACAATATAATGTCAGAAGTCAAGTTATCATTCTTCTCTATTACAGCTCAGCTACACATACAACATAGCATCAAGTATATTATGTTTCTCATAAATGCCGTTATTTTCTCATCTCACTAGTCTCAGCACAAAAAAAGTTTAATAAAAGGGAGTTGTTGCTTGCTTTTCCGATTATGGGAAAATTTGTCCTCATCAACTATTTTTCTGATTTCGGGGCGAACTTTTGATCTGCGTATAAGGAGGAATAATATTAATTAGTGCTTCGTAAAGTCGTAATAATGTATTACGAAGTAATTTGTCAATTGCAGAGAGTTGTACAACACCATTTTAAAATTTACTAATGTCATAAAAAGGATATAACGACATGAGACATGATGATGATATATGATGATACATGATCTTTTATATATGTATATCATTGTGTAATCAACGACTGTAATTCTATAGCAAGCAAAGCAATCTTAAAACACTAACGATAATGGTGTTATAATGAAAGTAAAAGTAGCCTGACAACTTCCACATTGATGACTTCCTTGGCCATCGTGTGATTTTGATTGTCAATATAAAATGTGTATGGTATGGCTCTTTAGTTGTAGAGTGAGACTGTGGTCATGCAATTTCCTTATCGAGCCCCAAATCGTTTTACATGATTACTGATTACATACTTGCTACTAAATGCGTAATAAATTGTTTTATGCGTACCATTAAAATCGCCATGTGAAGTGGCCTATATGGAACTAATATTGGCCATGCCCTGCGAATGTTTTACAACTTGTTTTTAAAAAACTGATTTTATTTTTATATTGAGATTAATTATTGATCAATAACAAAAGCGTGTGCGTTGGAGCTACATTTATTATATCAAGTAACAAAATAATTATAATAATATATATCTATTGTACGACAGCGAGAACGTTATACGCTGTACAGTAAAATGCATAACAATGACAAACGGAAGCACCATTTCGTCGATTGCGTTTATCGACGAAAACAGCGTTGAAGATTTATCTTCATCAAGTTACAATTCTTGAAACATCTCCTCTGTGATTACTGGCACCATTTTTGCTCTGAATATTAACGGTCTTGGAAAGCTTCCTGAGGCCATTATCCCATTGTCATCATTTGCACCGTTGAGGGCTGCAACACAAACCATTTCAAAAAATTAAAGCACCGCTTTTATGTAAATAGTAGATAAGTATCTTTCTCCCAATTTTGTCATTTTTTTGCACCTCCGATACTATCACGATTGAAGAAGTTTCCGGAAGTCCAATATTGCTTTGCAAACGCGGAACTGATTTTTGGCCTAAGCCTTGGTCGGACTGTAACTGAACTAGGAACAATTTCTACCACTCTTTCCACTCCATCCTCGGCAGTACTTCTGTAATATCTTGGTTGACTAGTGTGTGCAGAAACGCACTGAAGGAGGTACACCATTATCGTTAAACCCACTGCTAACCAGCAAACATATTTTTTCTGTATAATCGCCATATTTGTCACAAGTTCAGTTGTTCTAAATGACCGTTTACTTCTTTAAAAAAAAATGTTTTGGACTATTCACAGAGAAGACTTTAACAAGCATATAACCATTTCAAATGAAAAGTAAAACTGAAACAATATTATGGATATACTCAGCCTTTTTATTGTTCCACATTTTCATTAGAGATAAACCAAAATTGTGTGGTGCTGCCAGTGCGGCTTCATGGCGGCTAACTCTCAACTCAACAATAGCAACAATAAGAAAACAAAATACTTAATATCAAAAATGATTTTTTAATGCAGTAATGGGTAGAGTTGATGACTGTCTAACTAGCTAAACCCTTTGTACAAAAATGCTATTTTATTTTATCACTCCAAAAGTGAGTAAGCGTGCATTCACGACAAAGTAGTATTATATAAGAGGACGCCTTGTTGAAGTATTATGTAATATTACAAAAATTTATGCACATACACAAAAAGTGGGCTATACGAACGGCTACTTTACAGTACATAAAGTGGTAAATAAGGAATTGTTTTGAATTTTTTTTTGGTATAGGGCGGTTGCTGCAAACTGGGAACAATAATCGGCACACCAGCAGCGACAATATAAGTTAGTAAGTTAGTATCGTCATTTTTTTTCGCGAAAAGTAGCATCACAAAAAATAGGTCAAGTGGTCAAATCATAAAAGCAAAATGTGTGATGATAATAATGACACGACATTTTTAGCTAGCTAGGTTGATGATGCACACATACCATTATATACATAGTATGTACATATCAGCAGCAGCCGCAGCCTTTTTAACATGTGAAGGGAGATTCGAAAAAAGGATTGATTTTGACTTTTTCAGGCAAATGTGTTAGTTTGATGATGGGTCGTAATAATAAAGACAAAAAAACGAGCGAATCATGCGATTTACGCATTTTTTTCTGAATAACTTCCACTTTTATAACAACGCATTGTTATCTTCATCATCATCATCATCATCATCATCATTGTGTTATCAAATCATAATAGAAACTGCAGAGCTGAAAAGATGCTCATCAGCAGATAATAAGTAAAATAAGAGTTGTTGGCTTGAGTTTATATGAAAGAAAAAAAGATTCAAAAACATGATATGACGAGGAAAGTCAAGCGATGGGATTGAAGCATATAATATTATGTGTGGCATTATTTCTTCACCTGCTTCCTTCCTCAATCCATTAATCATTAGTGCGGTACATTGTTTAGTTTAACAGAGAGATCATGCGCACACATTTTTTGTTGGTTGATAAACAAAGTTTAAGGATGGTATAATGAGAGAGATTTGTTGTGGATTTATAAAACTTTCAATTTCTACGCATATACAATATACATACATGACGAATGAATTCATTTGAAATATTATTTTTTACTATGTTAACGTACTAAATTAGGAGCTACTAGAAGCACACATCTTTTAATTATTATGACATTATGATGACCTCTTTAAAATATACAATATTATGCATACAATATGGTCGTCGCTCAAATAAGTTTGCCGTCCTAATAAAACTATATAGGCACATATATTACATATAACATTCATTAGAGGAAGATGATTGAAAATTAATGGTTAGAATATTTAGTATATCTCTGCTGATGTCTCTCTAATTTTAAATGATTGTTATTCTGTTGACTTTATGAAATAAAAAATACATGCATGTGTGTATCTACCTAGGTGTGTACTCTGTACAACGAAATATATAAACCGAAATAAGTCATAGTCATTCATTATAATCATTACATTACAGGTTTGCAAACTTCTAGAGTGACGAAGATAATTGTGCTCTAACGTCTTGTTGCACATTGCGGAAAGAGAATGATAGGTTTGTAGAAATGACTGGCGATGGCGAGTTCATTTTGAATACCTCAGGCGTGTGTATGCAATGAAATGTCCACTCCCAAAAACATATTTGACTAATCGATATGCTATCAAAGAGGAATAAATTACATATTATCATAATAATAACATTCAACAGTGTCCGTTTACTCGTAGACAAATTAGTAGCTTAGTGTACAACATTTTAGTATTCATATTTATTAGTTTTTATGTAACTTTGATTAACTTCCGATATATTTGATTAAATACGAAATATTATTTAACAGTAATCACCCTTGTCATTTGTCAACTATAACGATACTAAACTAAAACACTAAATTGAAGTCATTTAAGCAATATATCGCATCGCAGCATTAAAGTAGAATTGTAGTATAACAAATACTAAAATTACTGAATTAAATATAAAATGTTAAACAAATGTGTATCAAATCAACAAAACAACTACCAAAATTGTTTTAACAAAATTAATAATTAGACCCATCTAATGCTAATAAATAAAGAACGTCAAATTATCAAAATATTTACAAAAAGACCATTTTGTTATTCTGCCGGCTTCCATTTCTCATGAATTTTCTTTCCACAGCTTACGCAAAGTTTCCCTGCCTTGTTAACGCTTTCCACAAACACATTCATCTTGCAAGGTGGACTATCAAGGGACACTTTAAAAATCACTGGGCGGAGTGCTTGTTCGCTGATTTGTGCTGCTATTCTCTTGACAAGCTCGTCCTTAACCTCTGGGTATGAAACAACTTTGGATGTGTCATCTTGAGAACCACTAAGCACCAAATCCTCATTTTTTATTCCACTAGTTCTTTCGTTTTTGCCTGCATTTTCTGGTTCATTCTCATTGCCAACGCCTGCACCCGAATCCTCATTGTTCATATCAGCACGTGCTTTATTACCAGCCGTGTTGTCTAAATTGTTCTGCGATAATTCAGCTTCTTGTTGACGTGTAAATTCGAGCAAAGCTATTCTCCTTTGATTGAGCTTGTTTTGATCCTTCAACTGTAGTATCATCCTCTTGGCTTTATAATATTTGGTCATTAGCTGTTGATATTTTTGGTCGGATTCAAGTGTTGGGACTGATCCTTCCCTATCATTTTCACCATTCTTCATTTTGCTACGTTTTTGAAAGCGTTCAAAAGGAGTTACAAGTGGAGATATACTGGATGCAACTGATGTGGAGGATGAAGAACGAGACACTGTGAAAAAGAATGGTCTACGGATTTCATTACATCCCCTAATTGGCGATGATGCCGTTTGCTGACTGCAAAGCTCTACTAATGGTGGTCGTGCTGGGCTAATAAGTGGCTTTACTTGGGGTTTCTTGATAATTTTCTTTGATGTGTTGGACATGCGCAGAACATTAGCTTCATGTCGTTTAACTGGCGACTTGGTCGCAAGAATTGCTTCATCTTGAGCAAGCCTTCTGTAATGAACGCGAGTCATTATCGGGGTTGAATGAAACAGTTGCTCACTTTCTTCAATTTTACTTCCCTGGGTATTGTTGGGAGATGCATTTGCCGAGTTGCTGCTTTCTTTTATTGTTCTCCCAGCAGCAGCAGTGTCGTGTGAGCCGAGTCTGTAGCAAAAAGACCACGGAGTACTGGATGTGGCGGACGAACACATTGGTGTTGTTGACTCGTCGAAAGGAACGAGCCCTTCACTGCTAGTAACACGAATTTCATCAGACATAATTGTGAATAAATAGGGGTACTTTGGAGATAACACTTTCACCGTCACACTGTTCGGATGTTGCTTTCAAAATGCTATTCCAGCCACCACTTAACACTTCAACAAAATCGGACAGGTCCATTAATATAATTTTTATATCGTGTCAAACACTTCTTTGTAAACGCAAGTGCCAAAGATATCAACGGGGATATTATGTGTCCAAAGTCAAAGTTGGATTTAAAAATTCTTAGAAATATCTCTCCTGAAAAATGCAAATCATATAACATCTGTTTATTGATTTATTCATAATATTTTTCACAAACTAATAATTAATTTGATATAAAATACAATTTGTTACCTGTCATTCATTTAGTAATCAAGAAATTTTGAGGTCCACTCAATGAAAAACTGGCTCCGTTTCAATCAAATGCATTAAAAGTAGACAGGGCAAAATGTAAACAACACCATAATAGGCAGATAATGAAAATAGTGGTGGCATGCGAGATTTTGAAATACTAAAAAAATGAATTCGAATGTTTAGTAGTCNCAGGGCAAAATGTAAACAACACCATAATAGGCAGATAATGAAAATAGTGGTGGCATGCGAGATTTTGAAATACTAAAAAAATGAATTCGAATGTTTAGTAGTCGCTACGCTGTACTACTGTGGTACAAGGTTGCCTTGCATTTGCCTTTGAAAAGTCAAAGCGTTTCGATTTATTTATATCCACGGACGAGGGACGTCTGACTCAAATGCTTCCACACTGCTGCACTGGTGACTGGAAGCAATAAGTGATTGATTACGATAACGATATGTGTAGTGTTTACATGACGCAAAGTAAAAGATGAGTGCTTTTATGGATTCGAATTCCTATACGTTTGCGCGGTGCGGCAAGCGTTGTAAGTTGGAAGTGTGCATTGTTTATCGCATACACTAGTGACTAGGTGCATTAAATAGGTTTTACATTGCACTTGTAAGTATATGTAGCAAAGGTGTACATTGTTTTGTAATTTTAAGTTGTAATATCATTTTATTCAGTTAAAAAAATGATTTAGGTTTAAATTAATATGATACAAAATGATAAAATAAAGCATGTAAGAAGTTAGGCGTATTTTTAAATTATTATAATTGGTTTAACTTTTATGACTGGGGGTGTTATTGGTCGTGATGATGCTTGTGCTTATGAATACCTGGTGGCATAAATCTTATTCTGATGTTCTTGTCACAAGGTTTGAATGAATTGACTCCATAGTGCATTCCTGCAGAACGCAGCTCTAAAACCGACCCTGCAACTTGCACTCCTTCCCCTTCGCAATGTCCGCTTTGATAAAGTGTAATGCAGTGTTTCGCCCACAGGGATTTTGGTCTATTGTACCAGTAATCCAATGGAACCTCTCGGCAACCGTCATGATGAATATCCACTTGGTTTGAAGGCCCTTCAAATTTAAGTTGTTAAATATATGTGTATGTTGATTACTTACGGCTACATAATATGAACTAAGCATTTACTACTATTTCATAATGTTTAAGATTTACCGTGAAAGTTTTCCTTGTAATAAAACCTCACTGTTGAGTCTGGTGAATGAAGGTACACCTTCCCACTCTGATCCGTATGAGTATGTGATTGAATAATATGATTAACATCGTGGTTGTGATTGTGGTGATTATGGTTAGCATGCTGAGGGTGTCGTGTTTCTTGAGGATGATGTTGAGGAGATTTCTTCTGTGGCTCTCGTTTGAATGATAAAAATGGAAGTTTAAACGACAACCCGGCAGAACTTATAGAAATAAGGAAACTAAGTAAAATCAATCCTATGATTGCAAAATGGGCGATTGGGGTTTTCGGCTCCATTTTGAAATAAAAAAATAATCTATATATAATTGGGATGACAGGAACTGTAGGAATAAATGATTCTTTAATAAAGCTGACCCGTGTTCACCTTCACTCAACTACCATTTGTAGACTGCTTGTTCTCACTCTTTTGATGATCATGACACTGAAGTAAAAAGACGTTTGAAAACCGAATTGGCATGCTGCTGTTGATTTCCGTCTGGCACTCCTTTTTGAAAGTTTTATTTATTTATTATAATTTATAATATGCGACTAACACAATAATGAATGTATTGGCGATACATAATGGATATATGGACCTACACTCAAAAGGAACGCTTCCTATATCTTCAATTAACAAAAGAATATTAATGTTTGTTTATTCGCTAAAAGATGTATACAGATAATCATAATCATATTGTTAAAAATGTTCAATCATCTCATCATAAAGAGTAGTAAGTTATCAGTAAATTCTAGCGTATAGAATGCAATAACCATTAATTTATCATTTTGAATTATAGTGCAAGATTTTCAAATATGGATGTTATCAGTTTTCTTCATGTCGCTACAACCGTGCCAAAGTATTTTTTGATGTTGTTTTGTAATGACAGATTTGCAACGTTGACGTGTGAGTAGTAGACAAAAAACGGAAAGAAAAAACTGCTGAATGATATGAAAAGGGATCAAGAAGAAACCTGCTATACACATTGCATTGTCGAGAAAAGGTGGCATGCGCATCACACGCTTCAAAAACTTGATATTTTTTAATTAGCATAGGCAAGAGAAAAAAATTAACGTGAGGATTTGATGAGATTTGATGTGTGAAAATGGAAGATGCATTCATAACGTAATGTGCAAAAATGTAGCCATACTTTTAAATCGTCAATCATGCATACGTAACACCCAGTTGACATTTATAGATCAACGCAGCTCTCAAAATATGCAAAGTGCAGCCTGATTAAAAACTGTCATATGCAAATATAATGATAAAAATCTAAAAATGATTATTATGCAACAAGTAACGTTCGTGTTCATACATTAAGAAAACATTAAAGAAAAGTAGAAATTGAAAAAAAGGGAAAATGATAAGAAAAAATTCTGGGAAATTTTGTTTCCGATAAATTATCAAATTATTTTTCCTTTTAAATAAATAAAAAACGTTTTAAAATAAATATGCAAAAATGTTCCAGCCAAGCAAGTTGCAGCAGGTGCAATAGGTTTTATGTTGCATGCATTTCATTGCATGTAGCATTTTTATCAGCCAG
>JAHZNC010002660.1:0-49493 GCA_027744095.1 Zhuqinia jingwanae | reverse complement strand
AGTATTTATAAGTGCTATAATATTATCATGACCTTATATAAACTTGAGTCTGATAGTGCTGACCAAAACGTACCTATTTGAACCTGATTTCTCCCTAAAATTGTATTTAGAGTAGTATTAAAAATCATTTATATAAATTGTGGGTTTTGTGTGCAAATTATGTGCTGAAAAATGCTAACTAGGTAGGAAATAAATATAATAATATGCTTCCAATAGTACAATTGTCGAAAAATGTATTTTAACTGATCAACTCACCGGAAGTTCTATGTCATCATGTCATGATGATCCTGATGATAACCAGTAAACTGTATTATGGTATTTTTCTCCTTTTAGTGGTGTCATGGCTTGCCCAGTCCATAATGCCCATATTACCATTATAATTATTATAATCATGCAACTTGTTAATAATGTAAGCAATAATAATAGCTGTAGGATAATGTTGCATGACACTTATCGCAACGCAAAGTGTATAATTTCCCACAGCAGGAGAGCCTAATTCTAACAGTTGGAATGCTATAGTTTAGTGCGTCACAAACAATGCGAAAGAATATCATGACAATTCAACCAAGTCAGCATAATATATTTACTTGTTCAATTACGTGTACATACCTTTTTGGATAATTGTGAAATACTGATCTTTGAGTATCATCATCATAAAAAAAATATCTCAAATTTTTAAAGAAAAAGCGAATGAAATATTAACGTTGAATAATATCCAATATATTAATACAAATAACTTATTTTTTTCCTCTACTTCATTTCTTCACATGCATATTGTTATGTATTTATTTTACCTTTTTAGAAATAACAACGCAAATAATAAAAACAAAAAAGAGTTATGTACACTTAGAATAACCCAAATGAAAATATATCTTCGCCAAAATAGTATCTCTTTTTGGCAAATTAGTAGCTATATTTCAGTACACAATTATGTATTATTAGTTAGTATTTCATGGAAAAGGAAACAGAAAGCATAAAAGAATATCACTGATGCGTAATAAGAGGATTTATATATTTGGAAAAAATTTACTCATTTTTCTAACCTGGCTTGTTTTCATTATTGACAAATTATTTAACATTGGCTCCAAAATAATGAATTCAACTTATATGATGCCATATATTTCAAACAAGACAGACATATCGTCAAAACGTAGTGCCCATGCTATGAATTGAGTCTGATTGAATGAACGTAGTAAAAAAAACATGCCAGATGCACACACGGCTGGTTAAGTTCTGACTTATTTATATATATAGTCGATTAGTGTTTTTTAATGAGAAGAGGAGTGTGTGAGGAGCCGTTGACGAGTTTTGTAGGCCACCACCACAACCACATACAGAAGAATGAATTATAACAAAAATAATAACAGAATAGGTAATATATTGTACATTCACAATAGAGCAAATCATCATCATCATCAGTCAACAACCTTACCACTACACATTGTAAAACTGCACTTCTGGTGTTTGTCCTACTAAAATATAATAAAAGCTTAATAGTAGTAATATGACTACGTAGGTATAAAATACAGGGATACGTCTAAAATATGTCTGCAATAAGCAGCAGCACTGTAATAATGAGTCTTTTTGAGCATACCTGTGCAATAATCCTTTTCTTGCAGTTTGAATGACTACGTAGGTATAAAATACAGGGATACGTCTAAAATATGTCTGCAATAAGCAGCAGCACTGTAATAATGAGTCTTTTTGAGCATACCTGTGCAATAATCCTTTTCTTGCAGTTTAATCCTGCGCGTATATTGCACTGCACTGCACTCATTTTCTTATCGTCGTTGGTATTCCTGTCTATTTTTACTACATTGTTTGTATCTCTATAAATAAATGCCCCTGAATTCTGAATACATATGAAACTTGATTTAAATGTTCTTGTGAGGAACGAGGGAAGCATCCGCCGTCTCTTTAACCCGTTTGTTTCCTTTACATTTCTTATCACAAATTTTATTCATTTCATCCTACAATTTACTAACGGATTTTTGAACGACAAAAATGGACCATCTCAACAGCTAACTTGTTACATTGTAACTTTTCTCAGAGATTTATTAAGGATATATATACCATGTAAATAATAAGCACTAATAGCTAACTAAACTACATTAATTTTTTGTTTTGCTCTATCTCTCAGCAAGCACTTTCAGCCAACAAAACATGTAAAAAATAATAATCATCAGCATCACTGCTTGAAAATAATATATGCATACATACTCACATTACATACGCATGTGTGTGTGTGTATTACCGACGATCGATTTTATTTTTTAGTGCATTATTACTAACGAAAGTAAATTAATACAATCAGGTGACTGCATAATTTATTTGATGTGTGCAGCAGTCATGAATTTCATTAAAATAATAGCTAACATACATACGAGAGGGAAAGGATAATTTGATAAAAGCATCTTCCTCGAATCTTCTTCGTCTCAAAAAACTGGCTTTAAACTACTTACCTGTCTTAACATTGAATCATCTTGATAATACCGAGTATTCAAACACGAGCCATCACTACTTCCTCAACGAAAGTTGGATGGAATGGAGGTGATATATACTTTATACATCAACTACGCGACTACATTTTACAATTTAAAGTTAAAACCAATCCAAAATCCTCAAAGGTAAGTATATATAGGTATTATTAATCCATGCCATAATGTTGTCTTTATGACCGTTTTGTATATTACATTTTTTTGATAAAGGGTTTAAGCAGCAGACATGATGCACCTGTACACCACAAGTTAGACCGTCCTATTCATTGTCAGAATGTAAAATACTTTTATGAACGACGAACAAAAACCATAAATGACATTGCACTCTATTCTTTTGTTAATAAACTTTGAGATGATTTGCTTTGTACATATATTTGGGCACTTGCTCTCGTGGAAAGGAAAGTTGGTCCTCACACATGCTTATTTATATTTGACTTGAGCACTTGTCGGCAGGCAAGTGGCAAGTGTTTATTTTTAGTGACATAGAAAGTTTCTTTTTTTGACGACAACCTTTTATTACAGACATCTTCGTGTGGGAATATGCAAGGTATTTTGATGAGTACGGCTTATATATATCTATGAGTGGATCAAGGTTAATTGGAATCGGAATTGTCCGTTGGTAAAATTTATTTTTATAGAGTCCTTGCTCAGGTGATTTTCCACATTTTGTACTGCAAAGGACCTTGTCTTATGAATTGACTTGCTTTCTCAATTCGATAATTATCTTACCTATTTGAATTTGAAGCAACTGTAAACTGGCGACAATATAATATGTTCGTTTACATTTCATTTAACATCAACTTGACCTGCAAAAAAAAACGAATAAATACCAGGATGTGTATTTTTATTTTTAAAATATAAGAGGAAGTCCTTATCTAAAATAAAATTGCATGTAAAAATGTGTTACAGATTACAAACTAAAACCTGCCTACAGGTAAATTATTTTTTTCGCACAATACGCACCTGCTTGTTCGTACACAAACACAAAACCATGGCATGCGCAAATATTTAATGCACCGCATTGTCTGTTGTAGCTACTTCAAACTACGCATACATACACATATATATAACATAACAATAAAAAACACATTTACTGTAACGTATTTAACAGCATGTTGTGCATTGTTGTACTATAATACATTATTAGTAGCCATCCTTATTATCACTAACAACGATGAGCGAGCGTCCTCATTTTCAGATCTTTTTCAAAGCACAACAAATAACCAACTCAGCTCTTTTTAACTGCAATGCTAGTATATTGAGTGACGAGACAATTTAGAAATAAAAAGAAAACGCTTCCCATATCTTCTATATCTTGAACATCTTGCTACATAAAAGTCTGCCTACTTCCCACACACTTGATAGTTAATGAACTACCAAGTGTAATGCAAAAAAATATATGGCAAATGTGATTGGTTTACAATATGATGCACTTTGCATTGTGAAACAGGACCCTTAAAATATAGCGACAAGACAGAATATACAGTATAAAATGATATCTAGAATCTCACCTGTCAATACGTGCATGCTATAAAAAATGTGCGTTATTCCTTGCTAATATATAGATATGCATGCAATTGCATTGATGATGCTAAGATGAAGATGATGAAGAAATAGTAGGAAAAAAATATTTAGCAATTGTTTGTACAAAAATATATAGCCATGTATTTTTGCATGCAAATGAAAGTGCAACGAGATAACTAAAGTGCAGTTGAGAAGTTGTTGCGGCAATGGCAATAGAAACGATAAAGTGAAGATCTTCAACAACAGTGTAACCTACACACAAGAAGACAATGTAGGTTCAAAGATTATTATTTTTTAAATGAAGCTGTGATTTTTCATTTCTTTATTCTTCAGAAGTAAAATTCATTCATAAGTGTATATCTATCTAGGTATATACGTACAATATACATTAAATAGGGATATATGGTCTATATGGGTGCCTGAAATGTTAGTATGATATACTTAATTGTAGCAATAATAATGGTCCTACAATATTATTTTACAAACGAGCTTTGTCTAGAAGCTTGCTATTAGTTTGTGTGTGTTGTGAGTGAGTACCTATATACCTGTATTTTTACCTGTAAACAAATCATAATGATTGGTATAGCATGTATACCGCGATTGCGGCATGATGCGGTGCAATATATTTAACTCTACATAATATATTTGGTGCTTTGCACGTTATTATTCTGCGTGTATATTTATTGTATGATTTTATTGTATATTTATGAATTGTTGTTGTTGTAACTTGTAACTCTTCTTTTTTCTTGAAAGATTTTGGGTTTGGTTACCTTTGCATCATGAAAATGAAATCTCTTTTATGCTACTCGCAAGCCAGCCGAGCTTGCTTAACAAGTGGTTGTTGCAAGTCGAGTGAGGATGATGGGTGATATATATATGATTTTTTTGTGCAGAGCTGACTGCATGAATTTTTTTTAACTATTTGTGGTTCGACACGGGGTTAGCTCATCTAATTTGTTAGTGAAAGTGAAATGCTCAAGAATCAAAACTTGAAGCTGCATCATGTGCACATGTGTGTGCGATTATTCACTGAAATTTTAAGTGCAATTTCGGTTGAGTGTGTGATATAACCGAAAATCATAAATATAGTTTAAAGGTGTGATCAGAAATTTCACTTTTTCAAATCCCCATGATGTAGTTTGCATAAAATAAAACTTTGTGGAAGTGTTGTAAGGACCTTAAGGTCCGTTTTTATATCGTGTTGTGTAAATTAGTGGCAGTGAGGGAGAAGCCAAGAAAATAAATATGGCCGTTTCCAATTTGTTTGGGGCAGCAGCCTCATTTTTCTACGCTATATCAAGTTTGCTCAGTGGTGCTCAAAATAATGCGGCGTTGGAAAGGACGCTGTTTCAAAATTTTGAGAGTACTCCCACGCAGTATATCCCAAGAGTTGGTCCGTTATTAAGAGCTGGGCCTCATTTTACTGCAAGTACTAATTATTTGTTGCCACCAAACTCAAGTGCCATTCCTAATAATAACACGGAAATTTATGCTGTTATGTAAGTAATCTCTATTCCATAATAAGGTTATGTGATATAAGCTAATAGCTCTAGTTAATTCAATTGTGGTTATGGTTGTGCTCCAGTTCACAATCACAAGACCAACAATATATGTAATATGTACATGATTTAACATGACGCTTTGTTGTTTGTAGCTTTGTGTCTTCGTCCAGTATAATGGTTTCATGTGGTTTTTTAGCTGCAGATCTAACAGAATTGAATGTATGACTAGTTGATAATGATAATTAAATGGTCGACGACAGTAAAAAAAAAAGACTGCCTATTCGGTTTTTTAGTACAAATTAGACATGGAGCACGGAACAACCTTGAGTGGCAAAATACCAATTTAATGTAACAGTGCAGTATTTTTTGGCAGATTTATTCTCAATCTGTGTATATAACTACAGCAAAAACTACTCGTAACATAATTTACCAAAAAATAAACTAACTAAATTTCCCCTTGATGAGTTGTAATACTAAACAAGCCACACCGTCACGATAAAATTATGTACGTGTAACAAAAATATTCCACAAACAGATTTTACTCATGTGCGAGTAATAAAGGTATTTGTGATTCGTCTTTGTTGCCTGTATTTCGTCTCTGGAAAAGATTTTTCCCACGATTATACATCTTCAAGCTTCAAAAAATTCGTCTTTCTAATTTTACACAACACCAATTTGCTGTAACACACAAAAACCTTTTAAACAAGACCTTGAATATTTTTATGTTGCTGATGGAAAAATTTGCGTAACCCTACAGCTAATCTGTATCATCATTTTCATGAATTCTTACAATATACCAATACTCGTATTGCAAATGCAAAGAATGGTTACATTGCACATGATTATGTATTTAAAATTTTGTGGAATTTCGCCAAAAAAATCTGCTGCATCATCATTGTATTTTAAATCCCTTTTCATACTTTTTAGTACTTTTATAGATTTTTTTTGTTCTTGAACCCTCCAATAATATAAACGTCTCAAACATGTAAGCACATGAAAGTTACACAAAATGTGAGTGAACCTTTTTGGATATGCATACATAATATTACCAAATTAACTCATCCGCTGAATACCATGTAATTATTACTTTAAAAAAACTCAATTCCTATAAACTCACATACCGAGAATTTATTACTTTTATTACAAGAGGTGTGAGTGTACAATCTGCATCCGTTTATTTGGTCGTCACTCTGATGACTACATGTAATTTCCCTGTAACAACGACATATATGTATGTTTTACCTGTCTATCATTTGTTGTCTTCTAGCTCTTTGTTGTATTGAATGCAGAGTGGAGTTCTTGTTCACAAAAAAATGCTCTACAACAATTATAATTACAATTACACGAATTGCAGAATCATCATCACTAGTTGCATTATTGTTACATGAACAATTTCTTCATACAAGCATATGCTTTAACTTGTATAGATTACATTTAATGTGTGTGAATACTGGGTTGGGTACTATGATGCATACAATATTATTTTTATTTGTAACATAACATCCGTACGTTTACCTTTATGTTCGTCAGAGTTTTATTGTTTGTTTGGTATTTATTATTATCATTATAATCATCATGATCTTAGCCACTAGACTCTCTGAAGCAAAATAATGAGTTATTATACAAAACCACAAAAATACATAATCATTTTAGACGCTTAGTTTGGCAGGAATGCGCTATTTGATCTGTCTGAGGATCTCTAATTTTTTGTATGAACTATTTTTATATCGTTGTTAGTTTCCATTTCTATTGTAGTGATACTCCTTTCAAGAGTGTGTGTAGTGCTAGAAGTGCTCTGCCACCGGTGATGATGATGGGGTTGCTCATGAAAAGAGCTGCTAGGCTGCTAGGTCTGCCGAAGCAAAAATTACCACAATTATTAGCGAAAGGCTTATTGCCGCAACGAACACAAATAATAATTATTTTATATTTTTGCTACTTTTGCTATTACCCCAGTGCTGCTAATACTACAGCCAGGTAAATTGGGTAGTATAGTGTAATAAATAATTAAGGGGCAATTAAATTACATATGTGAATTAATCTCTGACCTGACCTGAGACAAGCTCTATAGTTTTCCTTTTCCTCCTTCACATTTGTAATATGTGTATATAAAAGTTTGTAACATATACCTATGCAGGTGAATTTAATAAGTGAAATTTAAAACCGCTAATTAATGTCGTTGTTCTACAGGTTTGAGCCAATGCCTCCCAATCTCGCATACCGTCCCATAGCATCCACGTACAATATGTATGGAGCCGACTCCAGTGTGAATGTAAGCAGCATTCCTCCATTGGATATTTCCAAACTTTTTCCCAATCTGTCTGACAGCATACGTGCTGCTTCCGGGAGAATGATGGTCCCTTCCAATCCCGCGGGAGTGGCATATTACGACGGGGAAACCATTGCCACTGTGTATGCTGATGCAAACGGGAATGTATCTCGATGTGAGCTGCTGGAAGTCAAGTAATGAGATATTCTTGTTTCACCTCCATCTATACTACAGTTACATTTAAAAAACGTAACAGATTTAAAAAAAGGGTGTTTTGTAATAGTATAAACAACACAATGTAATGTTTTTTAGTCATCCAGAAGAGCAAGTAGCTGCATTGAATCAACTCGCCCAAGAAAATAAGATTATCGAGAAAATAGGTTTTCATCCCATGCTAAATCTGATAAAAGCATGCCAGTCTCTAGACGTGAAAAATGTAAATGTTCCATCCGAAGGGGCGGAAGAGGATAACAGTCTTGGAACCACACAAAATCCTGTTTTGAATCCATTGGATCTTCTGGTTGGGAAAAAGATGAATATGTGGTCCATGATTTCTGGAATTCTACCAGGTTTCTTAAATATGATAAAAAATAAAAAATAGGCCCAGTCCAACATGAACAACTTGAAAAACTTAATATATTTTTCTCTTTCGAAAGGTACAAAGTGGTGTGGTCTAAAAGACATTGCAACAAACTATAATGACTTGGGCACCATGCGTGACCTTGACAAGTGCTGCAGGTATGAATGCACAACTTTAATCATAAAAACACAAAACACAACCAATAACTTAATTCGTAAATTATAATTGGCAACCGGTGACGTTCTTGTAGATCACACGATTTATGTCCTCGTAAGGTCCTTGCGTTTCGCACAGCTTATGGCCTTGTAAACTGGAGTTTGTATTCAAAGTAAGTTGGTATTTTTTGGAACAACAAAATAAATGAGTGCTCATTTGCATTCATATGGTGACAATAATTAATTAGTATTATTCGTGTAACTTAATTAATTGTCATTGTATTTAGATCACACTGCGAATGCGATACTGCGCTGTATGATTGTCTGAAGCGGGCCGCTGTAGGAAACCCTACTGCAGACCTTGTGGGCAACTTTTATTTTAATGTGTTGCGTGCTCAGTGTATTGACGAGGAGAATCCCCCGAAATGTGTCGAATTGGATGGATTCAGTTGCATCAGATGGGAAAATGACGATTCTGATAACAATAAATTATATCTACGAGAGGTGCGTCGCCGCTTTAGATGAGAAGATAATGAGAATAACATTAAAATGTGATAAGAAAATAATTGTTCAAAAGCAACGTTAAATTTTAATTGCTCAGCCCACGAATGACAACATACTGAATGTCTATTTATGTAACAACGCAATATCATAGTTCTCTATGCAATGACTAATAATGACAGTGTTTCTAATTTTCATCGAATTTTTATTTACTTCCCTTACATTTTACCTGCAGTATATTTTTTTGTAAAAATGTAAAACTGACGACAGGACAGTATTTAACTTATTGTTATACTGTCTTCTTCTTGTGATCTTTTTTCACTTACAAATTATGCATGCATAATATGCATTGTTTTAACTGTACACAAATAAAATAATGAAAAATCTAATATTTTGTCGTATTTATAATGGCTCACATAGTTATTGGGGCAACGCGAAGAACAAAGCATTTGCTTTGACACCATGCACGAAAATGAAAACATTGACGACGTTAATAAAAAATTACTCATACGAGTTAATAGTGCCTTACATCCGAACTAGATCTATCTAAACAAAACATTACCTGACCTGAGTAAACTTCAAGGGATTTACTTGAATGACCCGAGAATGATAACTTTGATATTAACTGATAAGTGACAACAATAAGTACATCTACCGATGACATTGATGACCTTATATTTACGCAGGTCACACTGGGGTTTCAAATTCAAAGTTCGAGTTTACATAGGTGCAAAACAGGAAAATAAAAATTCCAGAGATGTATTTTGATTTAAATTTATTTATACGTCGCATGCATTATCTGTAACTGTAAAAAGTGCAGTTGTGAATGCAAAATATCAATGCATGCACATTATCACTTCGCAAACAGCATAGAGTTGTCGTCTTGCCGGCTATACGCTATTTTTGGCTCTCGAAATGTGAAATCGTACGCGGCAACGATTTTTCCCTTTCATTTCTTCAAGCCACCAAAAAATGCAAAGGAAACGTTCATACAAAGCAACACCCACAAAATATACCCACCCACTCAAATGTCCCCTGTTAAATAATATAATATAAATGCATATTTGAGATGAAAATCAAGATTATATCACACGGGTCAGTCGCAAGGACACGGGTATTGGGAATGATAACTTATGTTATGTACGCTCCTATAAATAATTAATGTAAATGAGATGTAAATTAATACCAAAATGTATAAAAAGTTTCCACATTGCAACGTCATATCACATTTACGCGATAAAAAAACCAAAAATCCTCTCGCTCATCCTTCATTATATTATCGTGAAAGCATTTTTCCATTCTCCAATTTCCATTTCCAATTGAGTGCATTGCATTGTTTTCCAAGTTTTGATTTTTTAAATATCAAATTCATTTTATTTACCATCTGTCAAAATACACTTTGTTGTTTGTTGATTGTGTATTTAGTGGACATGCCACATGTCCTTTGCTTAAAAAATAAACAATAAAACATTTGATCGAATCAAGTTCAGTGGCCATTCATTGACAGTTCATTGTGCAATATTTTAGAAGCAACCGTTACAGTTTTTTTATATGGGAAGGAATTGTTTTATTTTGATAATTTTAATGCAGTCAGAAATTCAGATAAATTTGCATTTTCGGATTTCCAAAAATTATTCCTTTTAATAATTTGTTTCTTTAAGCAATTCAGTGAATTGACTTGCTGTGAGGGGTTTTCTCTTGCGTAATTTAAAAACATTCTAGTCGTATCGGAAGCAATTCCCAAAACCGAAGACAAACTGGCTTTTACATTCTGTTCGTCAATGTCAACTTTAATTGTTCCTATCCCTGTCGAGTTCCTTATTGTTGTGGCAGAACAAGTGAACTTTGTACGAGTGCGTGTAAATAGATGAGAGCATAAAAAGTTCACTTCCGGTCTTCAGTCAGTGACAGTAGTTTTTTGATACAGCACTTCTTTGTTTTGGTGGGTTCAGTCAAAAACGTTACGGTAAGCAAAGTAGTTAAATTAACGTTGAGCTCAAGCATTAGGATAATTTTTAACTACCATCAACTTTGTCAGATTACATATGAGGAATATTTTATAATAATTGATAGTAATACTATTGATTTATGATATGATAATTTGGTACCATTGCAGGTTTGACGCAAGTACTTTAATTTTCCTTCAAGAAATTGGAATGTCGAGAATAATGGAAGTAGATGTACCGGATTTCAAACATCCTCAAGAGCCTATGGCGTCGGTACAGTCTAGTCAGTCCAGTGATAAATGTGACGGATATTTCGGTGAAAATGGGACTGGAACCACCGGAGGGTTTCCGCTAAGAACGCCGGATCGAAGATTACTTTCGTCGGAGAATACGTCGCTGGGAGTTCGAAAACGCCTTCTTTCACCTTCGTCTCCAGATCCTCATTGCCTTGATGAAAAACGGCGTAATGTGGCAAAGTCGTTGTTCGGTGATGATGGTTCAATAGACAGTGCTGACAGTGGCGAAAAGAAAGTGGGTAAAGCTGTGAAGTGTCTTTTCGGTACCCCATCTCAGGAAGAGAATGACCAGACTTTAAAGGACTACCAAACTCAGCGTCAAAACGAGTATGAAGCATTCACCGAACGCTATAAAATTATTGGAAAAGTCGAACGTGACCTAGTGTAGTTAAAGATCCGAATGTTTTAAGAATTCAATTAGTTATTAGTTAATATGAAAATTAAATATGTATATAATATTTTTTAAATGTTCAATAATTATTTAAATTAAATTTTAAACATTTAACTTGTAATACAGCTATACTCTAGTTCAATAGAATTTGTAAGATGGTATTTATGTATTTTTAATAATTAACTCTGATGTCTAATGCCTATATCCATATTACATATACTTTTATTTTTTTATGTAATAACTGAAATCTTAAAGATGTAGGAATTAAAATTAATTTTAAATAATAAAGTTGTGCAATATGTGACTGTGACTTGATTGTCTAGTATAGTTATGTTTCGAAATTGAAATTTCCCTTGTTATTCCGAACATTTTTACTGTTATTATCTCCTGGAGTGCAAAACTTTATTTCTGGACCAGAAATAATATTGGTAATCATTGGTTTAGCATATAAAATCAATTAGTTTTATTTATTTAATATTTTGTAAACGTAAAATACGCTATAAATCACAAAAGAGCGAAGAGAATATTGGCCACTCATAAATAAATGTTTTTAAAAGTACAAAGAAGTAAAATAGTCGTAAAAACAGTGAATAAGCCAAATTAGCATTCATACCATTTGTAATAATTATATATATACAACATATATATGTATTTGGTAATTTTGTAACTTATGAAAGAACATTTAAAAAAAAGCGTACTGTGTAAATAAATCTTTTGACGATTTTCTACTAATGAAATGGTACAATGGTAGTGTGTCGAAATTAATTATATCAAATTACTGTAATTTAGAAGAAATAAACCCAAAAATATGCTTCAACCTTTTAGCTTTAATTTGTTAATAAATAATCTTATTTAAAGTAGTCCTTTAAGTTTTAATGTACATACTTGTGTATACTTGCATTTTTTTACTTACAGCTATTTCAATACTTTTGTAGGTAGTGTTGGTTAGTTGAAGATTGACCATTATTATTAATTTAGTAATATTAAATCATAAGTACATGATCATGATCAATCATGATAACATGATAGGATATTGAACTGGAATGTTTATTTTTAGCGTATAAACTTTGAAAACCTGTGGTGAGACAGGTGTATATCAGTTTCACGAGAGAAAAAATGCAACTTAACAGCTTTTCCACCTATCTAATCAATTAGTTATTATAAACTACAATTCAGAGAATATTTCACTGTAATTTTTTCTCGAATTTTTGACTACATTTAAGATATTGTTACATCTCTGCTTTCGATTATCTACAGATTTTGGCTACGTGTTATTAGAGCTTCTGAAATGAACTTGTGTGTGGTTAAAATAATAATACCTAAATTAGTGCCTGTGAAACTTGAAATGCTTCGTTATACATAATTACATAATACCATATTTTTACACCTTACCTAAAGTCAATACGCAAATTATATATGTTAACTTTTTACAAGTTGCAATTTTTTATCCTTTTCCTCCATTTTCTTACAAAATTAAAACAATCAATCATTAATTATGTTGCTTACTGTTCAGCTACTTTTCTGTTAATGCATTCATGATAGTTTATAATATAATTATTATCATTATCATATACATTTTTAGCACACTTTGTCATTGTACCAGGTAGTATATAAATAAATATTTCAGCAGTTTTAGCAATCGATAAAACTACTTTAAAAAATACAGTCAACTAATAGATTTTTTTCTTTCCAATAATGTATTTACATTTATGCATATTATTATTTCCAAATTTTTTTTAGCTTACAAGTAAACGATCAACGCTTACTTGACAAATTGTCTTCATAGTTCATTTTACAATTTATTGGCATTAGTTATAACTTTAAAGTGATGTGATTTAGTATTTTTATGCAAGTCATATAGCTAATTATGCTTTTTAATTTATTTTGTTAATATACAGGTCTTTATAATGTAATTTTTGGTTTAATACGCTTATATTTTTTATAAAATATTTTAGCTACTGCGCGAAAAGAACTATTTTGATGAATATTGCGGACAAGCAAAGCTCGTAAATATAGCGCATATGTCATGATGAAGCATTTTTTTAAAACGTGTGGAGACGGCAAATTGTATAAGATCCAATAATTTGTAATGATTTTGTTGAGAATCAACGAGTAATTTGATTTTAAAAGTGCTTCCTACCATTATTATTACAAGCAGTATTACTAGTTGTCTAATTTAGATTGTCTATATTTAAAAATTAAGGTATTATGTACTTCTTTGACATGACTTGAATACTATTAATGACAATACGGTATTGGTTTGTGTGCTAGTGCAGCAGGCTTGATTTTCTCTGATTTAAAAATCCGAGATATTTCTTATGTAATCTACTTATCTGAAACTTCCTACATCAATTATGGTAATATTTTTAGTACATAATACACGAGTATAATCTCATCCTTGTAATTTTATATTCTGATATTGAAATGATTGATAGATGCTTTTCAAGCTAATTTGAACTTTGAAATTAATTGGTATTTCGCTGTACCTTTTTTATATGATGCCTCAAAATGTATTTCTATTCCAGCAACAACAACGGTAGCAGAATAAAAAATGAAAGCATTCAAAGAAAGCAGCAGAGTACAGGCAGGCTTGGAATGCTGTGGAAGATTTTCTTTCCTTTTATGTCGCATAGCGCCCCTGGTTTATCTTTGGACAAGCTGGATGAGTACTTGTGGTAACTTTGCTGTATCATGAACTGATGCGATGATGGCTTGACTGACTGATGCATTTTTTTTGCTGATCGCGTGCATGACCAACATAAATTTGTGTACAACACCACCACAACGTCAAAAGTCAAGAATGATATATTATGGTGATGTGATGATCCCTAAAATCTCCATCATCATCAAAACGTTTTTTATAGTACTCATTTTGATCACAGTTATTTTCGCCATCGGAAATATAGCCAGTGATCTGCTTCCATTCTCTTTATTCGTCCACCTTCCTTAATCGCTGCGTGTTCACTGACAGGCGTGATGGCGAACGCCAGTTTCTGTTTTTTAACCCAAGCAATTATTGGTATATCCATATCAAACATTTTTCAAGTATCATGAAAATACAGTGTAAGTAATAATGTGATTTTTTTAAATACTCACAGTTTTGCAATCGCCAGGATATTTCATGAACTCGATGAATCCCACAATTGGCACAAGCATGATGGGAATGAAGGTGAATATATATCCAAATATTTGAGCCCAGTCTGGATACCTGTAATCTTCATGATACAACTCTCCTGCCGTGCACAAGTCGAGAATGATTATTGTCTGGCCAAACACAAGAAGGATATGTATAAGATAAATTGAATTCGAGAATAGTATTTTGAATTAATGTGAATAAGTAACATATATATTTTTTGTTTTAATGAAAACTTTACAAAGATAAGTAAGGGGCTGACAAACTTCCAACAGATTCTCCAATACAATCCAGGCTGAAATCCGAGCATGGCTTCCGCATCTTTGCAAAGTTGGTCCAGTCCTTCATGCAAAATATACAGATAACTCACAATAACCTTGACACAACAAAGTGTATGTGTGTTTGAAATAACACCACACCTCATTGGCATGAGTAATGAAAGCAGCATCAAACGAATATCTCATCTCGTCACCACCATTTCTTGATAATATGATGATGACTATGATGACTCATGATTAGGATATGGCGCATAATCAACATTTCAAAGCAAACCAAAAAGTGAAAGTGATTCTAATCTATTCTGATTAACATACCGTAAACCCAGGAGACTGCCAGGATTTCGAAGAGAACGGACAAGAGAAGGGAGCTCCCTGCTGCATATGTGTCTAGAAATGTGAATGTGTACATGCCACCCTGGTGGACAAACAAACAAACAAATATAAAATATATACAATTTCAAAATCATAGTTAATTGGATTCGGAATTGAAATTTGCAAAGATTTCAATGCCATCATATCATATAAAATCATCATAGTTGCTACTACAAACAAGAATCTTTTCATCATTGGCTTTTGGTGTAATTGAATTCGTAATGAAAATGATAGGAGGAAGATCAAAAGAGAGTGACTCTGACTCTATACGGTGGCTTACCCTAGTGACATTTATGATGCCGATGAGGAAGGACCCGAGCACACATAAAAACATGAAAATCTGGCGACTATGTTTCTTTCTCTTGAAAAAGGTTTTAAATTCATCTGTAATTCCTGTGGCGACACACTCCAGACCGCCCATCTAACATACATGCATATACATACATTTATTTATTCATTTGAAGTTGGAAAGTGGTAAAAATCAGCATGTTCGGTTGATAATGAATAATGATAGCTGGTGATGGCTTAATCAAAGTATTATTAATAATTAACATGCTTGCTCACCGCACTGTCAATTCCCAACATGATTAGCATGATGAAGAATAAAAGGGACCAGAAATTGGCTCCTGGCAAAGTACCCACTGCTTCTGGGTACACTTCAAAAACGAGGCCAGGACCTATTATGAAATTAGTAAAACATGAAATACAAAATATGTACATGGTCGGGATGTGTATGAGATGAAAAATTGTGTCTTGTCAAGGTCGGTAGTCGGAATTCGATCCGATTTTCCTTTTCTACGGGTGAATGTAATATTATATGTAAATGTACATACCAACGTTGACAACTTCTTCAATTGGTCGTCCTTGTCTGTGAGCCATAGAACCCAGGAATGTGAAGATGACAAAACCTGAAAAAATGCTGGTGAAACAGTTGACACAGGATGTGACCATACAATCCCTGTGAAGTATAGAGCATAAAGGACAAAAGAAGGATCAAGTTACTATGTTTATATGATAAGAATGACATGACATGCAATCCGTAGAGAAAAACTTCATACTTGTAAATATCATATTTATACCTGTAACAATTATTATGAAAGTTGTTATAACTAGCGTAAGTGAGATGGACACCAAAACCAGCTCCAGAGGAAAAAAAGATTTGCTTTGCTGCATCACTCCAAACCTGCCAAAAACAAATAATGATCATTATATATCATATCTATGTACCTATGCAAAATAATTATTGTTTCAAATTCGCACAAGGATTTAATTTCACAGAAAAAATTGGGCAAGTAATACTAGCTTTCATATGTATAGCTTCTTTATTGTTGGTATTAAATTTTTTGGTGTCTCATTTTACCCCAATTTCCCACAATTTGGTCATGTTGGGAACTAAGTAGTAGTAGATTCCATCGACGGCTCCCTCCAGCATCACTCCTCTGATAAGTAGTATCAGCATGACAAGATAGGGGAGCAAGGCAGTCACATAAACAACTTTACCTGTGCTTCGAATACCCCGAAACAGGATTACGTAAAGAAGGCAGTAGATGACTGCCAGGCACACTAAGAGATCTGGTTTGGGGGAACCCAAGTTGTCAATGTCATGTTCTCCCATTTCCAACACGCAGTTTCTACACAAATAATGCATAATAAAAACATCAGATACCCATGTCAATAATATAATCAATTTCAAGTATTCACACAAGATTAAATTTTTCCTGTTTCCCAAAACCATGTGCACCATATATAACTGAATATATGATGCCTTTCATTCCCTGCTTAATAATGAATCTTTGCTGAATTGGTTTACTCCCGGCTACAAGAAGAGAGTTCTACAGTATATTATAATTAGCTTATTTGTGATTTGTGACTACATTTTGAATCAAATCTTACTCAGGTCCGTGGATCCAATCCACATTAGAATTTCTTTATGGGCTTTATTCTTATTCAAACACAAGAAATTCGAATGAAATACTACTATTGTATTGTCTGTAGCAATTTAGTTGTAAAAAATAGTATGAGTAGACTTAGATATGTGATATTATGAACCATGATTAAATTTCTGGTTTAAAAAAAATACGTTTGGGGTGGCTCCCCAAAGTGAGTAAAAATAATAACACGTCAGAGTCAAGGACTTTGCTTGAATAAACGTAATATGATCCTTTGCTATCAGGAATCTGATCTTTTATATTTAATATTGTATCGCGATTTATCGTGAGAAATAGTTGATAAATTCACATGTTTCATGTTAACGAATTCACCATTCCATCCTGCTTGTTGTGAAGGCTTTTTTTACCTGAAATATTCACTGGCAGGTGAAGTAGCATTTGCAGGGCGTCCATCTTTTGGGGCGATATGAGACACGTTGAAACCATTCCCATCGGGAGGTCCCCCTGGTTCTGGTTCGGTAATTGTGAAGTTGACATAGTCCTCTTCATAATCATATCCCATGCCTTCCTTACTGTAGCACTGCTTGGTGTTCCAACTGTTGTTGCAAGACGTCCAAGGCAGAGGGGTTGAGGACAATGAGCTGATGGTGAAGTGGAGTGACCAGCACATTATGGTGTTGTAATAGAATGACACAAAGTACGACACAGTGACCGCACAATATCCAACGCCTACACAACCGCGAATAAAAGATATACGCTCAAGGTTATGTGTCAACATGTATGTCAGTAAAATTGGAGATTCTCAACAAAACGTAGCATGCTTTACCTTTAAAGAGTGGGCAGATTTTCCACATGCTAATCGGTCCTTGTCGAATGGATTGACCTAGTAGTAATTCCATGTAGAACACTGGAATGGCACTGAGTGCCAGCATTAAGAAGTAGGGTATGAGGAAGGCGCCTGCAATATCCCAACAATGTTTGTGCACATGTTTATAGGTAATCCAATTCACATAGGTAGATAGGTATTAGGTACCTACATATATTTATGCATATGATTTTTTTTACTAACCGCCTCCATTTTTGTAACAAAAGTAGGGAAATCTCCAAACATTTGCAAGATCCACAGCAAATCCAATGATGGACAAGAGGAAATCCAAACCTTGACTCCAAGTTTCTCGATCCGGGTCCTCAGCAGGATCATCATCCCCTTCCAATGGGCGGAGAGTTGAAGTTGAAAGATTTAAATCCATTTTACTCCCGTCACCAGTAGCACTGCTCCCCCTTTTATTATTCTCCTCTACTGATTCCCCAAAGTCACTTCCACCTCCAGGATCGTCAACATTGCTACTTGTCATCATTATCTTGGTCTCCGCTATCACATTCCTTTTCGGATTGCCTACTCTACTCACTTTCACTATGGTTGTATCTACCAGAGTACCTACATCGTTTAAAAATATACTTATTATTATTATTTCTTTACAAAACGTAATAAAAAAGACGTAGCTTAATAACCTGAAAAACAAAAATGCAAGGTAAAAGCGAATAAAGGTCAACGTGTTTCAGATTTCACCCATGTTTTTTTTCTTTCTAACCATTGAACACACATGAGTAAATAATAATAAATATTACTCTTACATATATCGGATACGTGTCAAGATTGCACAGTCAACAAAATGGCTTTGCACACCATGGGATTGACACACTGCTTACTATTTCTATTGTCCCCTTCAATTAGCTTGACTTCTTTGTTCACCCAGAAAAGACGTGTGGACAACTGCATTTCTATAAAAATCTGACACGGCATTTCTCATCATGATATTTTGAGGAGGTTACTGTTTTATTTTATGCTATATGTATTCTAATATCACGTCACATTTCACAATACGTTGAAGAAGAAGAAGAAAAGTCTAGCAAACAAGAGTAGTCATGTTGTAGTATTTATTGCCAACATGTCACTTTCAGTGAAGATAGGAAAGGGTTTAGTTTTTTATTTGTGTGGGGGTTCCATGTATCTTTTATATAGGTAATGTTGGTACATTCGACAAGTAGTTTTTGTTGTAGAGAATAGCTCCTATAAATTTAATATTGTGTGGGTAGCGACGAGAGAGAGAGAGATGCCCTTTTCTCCAGATTTTTAGACTTGACACCTTTTTATGGAAAACACATCTTTTCGCCACTGGATATCATCACATCATCATCATGAACTTTTTCCTTCATGGTTTTTTTTGTAGAGCAGTGTGTTTGCTACAATGCATTTGGGAGAGAAATAAAAACATGGTGCGAAACAGTAAAACATGATGGAGATTTAGATAAATTATGGATATGTGAGTGTGTGTGAGAGAGAGTTTATATTAGAAGGGAAGGGGTAGAAAATGGAGGGAGTGGGTTGTAGTAGTAGTAGTAGTACAAGTGCATTGAATACGTAATATGGATGGATATAGTGGTGGTGGTGAAGGAGGTGGTGTGAGACTGGCATGGAAAGCAAAGATGAATAACAAAAAAAATACATTCCCTGTAATTTTTTTTATGTCTGCAAATAACGCACAAAACAACGCAGCAAATGAGAATATATTTTCTTCTTTTTCATATGAAAAAAAATAACTTCTTGATGTCTCTTCAAGAAAACTGCAGGTTTTTGAATTGCAATTGACATTAAGAAAAATATATACAAGTGGCAGTTTGTTCATCACATTAGGAAATCCACATGATACATATTGTTATTATGGGTGGACGGGAGTATTCAATATTGGAGAATAAATTGCTTTTTGATTGGAAATGACAAGTTAAATCGTAAACATATTATGTGCAATAAAAGTCTGTCTTTTATGTGATATGATTTGGATGAGAGAGACTAGAGGTTTTTGTCATATTCAAAGGCAAAAGTATTTTTCATGCATATAAATGTAAATATATATAGGGTGAAAAGGAAACAGCAGAAAATGCGCTAAGCAAAATATTATACAAGCTCTTCTCTGCCTTGATCATCCTCTTGGACAACAACCTACTACTTTTTGGTTATGATTTTTTAAACCACAGCGCACAAATAGATGACGAGCTTGACTAGCTGGCTGATGACTGACCATATCTAATTAAATGAGCATTTGAATGATCAAATGAACCAAAAAATTTTATATGCTTGTATAGTAAGACAATTTATATCGCACAAATTGATTTTCAGTGATAATATTGTCACGTGGTATTGTCAAGTATATGGGCATGCATGCTGCTTGCAATTTAATCATTCTGAAGAAATAGAAAGGTCACCCTCATTATTTCTGCAGTCATGTAATGTATACATATATGATATAAAATGTAGCTATCCGGCTTATGTGTCAACAATCAAAATAATAATGATGAAGTAAAATCATTCAAAGGATATCATCGTAATCAAGTTTATTATTCTAAATATTTTGCCCATTATTCAAGTTATTTAACATATGAAATATGATAGTTTTTCTGCAATTTTTGTTTTTGAAACATATACAGATTGAACTTAAATGCAAATAAAATTGGCAAAATCATAATCCTTTCACCTTTCATAAATGTTAAACGTATATTATGTATGTACATACAAGTTCAATCGACGCAAGTAAATACATACCTATATACAATCTAATCAGAGCCCCTGATCAAATGTCATTGCATTGTCATCATGGCCGTTATAACAGTGAACGTTCTATCAAAAATGCTTATAAAACTTGGGTTTCAATAACACACAAAAACACTTGCCCAATAATAATAATAAAAAACCCCACGAATACAAAAAATGAACAAACTATATATATTCCTAGAGAAAAAAGGTCCAATACGAATACGGATGGACGAACAAGGATCAGATCAAAATCAAATGTTGGATTTGGTCGATCAGAAGAAGAGCAGAGAAAAAATATATTTATGATAGTCTCGATATAATAACTAATGTGTAGTAGCAGACTGCACAGCTAAGCACTTATTTGTTCATAACATGACATGTCATACATATATTTCTTGTTGTTGTCTGTGGATAGCAGATAGTAGGACTTGATCAGATCAAAAATCATGATCTTTGTGAAGAAGAAGTTTGATATATACGTTGCTTCTGCTTCTGCTGCTGCTGTTGATGATGATTACGATTATGATATGCCGAGATGATATATCCTATTTACTACTTTCTCAAGCCGCAGATTATTGCATGTCATGCTATTCTCATCTTGACTTAAGTAACCCCACCAAACCACTCAACCGACACTCCCTGAATGTGTAAGCAAACACATACCTTTACAAACATATATAGATAAATATAGTACACACACATCAAATGGCATATTGTCATTTATTACTTTACTAAACACTATACTACCCTACAAGAAAACCACTACACCACCACCACCAACGGGGCAAATGGGAAAAAAGCAAGTGGCAGTGAAAGCTGTTGGGTGGATATCATGATCATCCCGATCACAATGTACACAAAAGCATTTAGCATAATAGCAGAGAGAGAGAGAGAGAGAGTACAAGTTTTTTTGTTGACAACAGACGAAAAACTAAAAAAACCGGAATATAGAAATGTCGATAACACAGGACCACATCTTTGTCCTCTATGTACATGGGTATGTCGTCGTCCCAATATATTTTTCGTCTCCGTCTATATCGTGTGAGATGTTGCCGCCGCTCTTGTCTGTGTGGTGGTGGAGAAAGCGAAGATGCGACGTGATGATATGCACTTGTACGTGAGATGCTCTCTCATCAAACTTTTATTTTTTTATCATGTATTTTTCCCATAATCATCTTCCAATTCACCACAAAACACCGCGGCGCGTATCATCCTCTTGTCCCCACATAGTGGATTTTGTCGCCGCTGCCATCATCACCATCATCATCATGGCCATGATCATTACATATTTTCCATCATCCTGCTTATTTGACTTATTCAACAGAAAAAAAGGGGAAGAAGAGAACAACAAAATGACTGTTTTGCTCCCATTACCGCAGATAATAATATTGTTGGGAGAGGATGGGTGCAGGACACGACGACGATGGAATGATGATGGCTTACTTACTCGCTCAACACATTTCATAAATTTTCACAATATTATTATATTACTTCTACAACATCTCATATTCTTCTTGTTTTCTTCACATCCCATAATTTTTTCTCTAGTAGTCAGTCAAAGAAAACGGTGTGTACATGTGTATGTATTGTGGAAGAGAAGAAAAAAACAGAGAGGAAATAACGGGAAGAAATAAAAGAGTAAAAAAAACCATTTAAGCCGCGCGGCAGAAAAAAAATGCGGATTGCATATTACCAAGTCACAAGTGGCAAATAGAATTTATGTAGTAATGATAACAAGGAAAAATATATATGTATATTGTGTATGTATATTATAGATAGCAAATAGGATGATGAGTTACTATCATCCATTATATATATGCTTATAATACTAATGCTTTAAATATAGTGTCTATTCGGGCATGCAGACACAAGACACATAAAAAATCCTTTTATGTACTACGACTACTACAACTACCACCTATATAAAAAAAACTCATAGTACCTTTTCCAAGTTGAGGAAAAAAAGGAGATCAGAAAAAATGGATACGGGCACAAATACGGAATAAGTTGGGGGGAAAACCTACTGTTTTTGTGGATGGTTTGACAATAATTTCAGGAAGGTTGATTGCTATGTACATACATGCATACAAACATAGCATTATTATATGCATACAGATATTCCATCAGAATTTTATCAGTTTCCTGTGCTTCCTTTGCTATTTCAGCCACTTTCAGTATTTAGTATATTATTCATATGTTAATAGGATAGAATAAAAAAAGAAAAGAGATTCTTCTCTGAAAGGTCAACATCACTAATTAAGTTTTTGAAGCGACTCTAATGCATACATAAAATATATGTACTATGATTTTGATAGCCGACATATTCTTATTCTCTGACCAAACCGACGAAGTAAGCAACGCGCATAAGAAGTGTGCTATGCATGTACGTTGTAGGTACATAGATACATATGTGCATAAATATGCGAGATGAGCCGAGAAGGAAAATGTGTTCTGTTTTGACAGAAAATAGTCGTTTTGTCTACTGTCTTATCATGATAAGCCTTCTTCTTTGTGTATTTACTTTTGGGGGACAATTTTACGATTCCAATAGATAAAAGAGGTTTGACGGAGAAAGCATTTCAGGAAAATTTGACTCTTTTTGCTCTTGCTAGCAAATTTTATCAAATGCTTGCTATCTTCGTGATAAAAAGGCAAGAGAGTGAATTGGGAACGTACTCAAGTTTGCTTATTTGACACTACTGAAATTAAAACGTATTTTGAATAATAATAATAATATTTCCAACTCTTTTAATATTTTAATCTCATACAATAACTTTCTTTGAAAGATATGTAAGTGCAAAGAGAGAAAGAAATAAAATAGCAAAAGAATATAATATTTTCTTATCATGTATTTGCTTACCTTCTGCATTTTTGGTGACTGCTATACAGTAGCCATCATCTTGAAAACAGCTAGTTTGTGAGTTTGATCTTGGATGTTGAGTGGAGGCGACAGGAGGAAGAGGACTAGAAGAATCACTGATAAGTAAAGGATCGGTCGCTGGCAAGTAGCCACTTGTCGGTTTCCCACCTTCCTTATCACTGACAACAAGCACGCTTCCCATGGGACTCTTCTGGGAATGGACGGAGGTGGCACCAGCGTTCGAACCAGGAATCCCATACTTGCCTATAAATTTTTTTTATAATTAATTGCTTATTTAACTGAAACAAAAAGGTAGGCAGTAATTAAAGGATAAAAAAATCCAAAATGTTTAATATCAATAATAATTCATTCTTTTCTTTAAATATATTTCTCTTGAAGATAAACAAACACCGAAAGCACGTGAAAAATTCCAGCCACTGTCTCCCAAATCATGATCATTGAGATCATGCATGAAAAAATTGCATGTTGTACAACAACAAGTATCACGTGTCTTCATTTCCATCATCATTGCTCTACATATTCTTCCTCTGTCGCATACATTTTTTTTACAAAAGGACTATACATACACACTTACATATGAAAGAAACCAGCAAAAACATGTCAAAGTTTACAAGAAAACAGGTTGTGACATCAAATTGGCAACATGAGTGAAAGCGATGACATTGGATTTCCTCTTTTTTTTCTTCCTGAGACTTTTTCTCTCTATTTTTTTATATTCCTCCTCGTCTCTCTTGTGTCTAAGGACTCTTGTGAGTTTGTGTATTCCCCAAACACCATTATCACCATCTCTCGTGCATGTACAGCTATGAATCTATTTATGTGACCCTCTATTTACGTATGTAGGTACACATATGGCAATATAAAAAATGTTGTTGAACTTTGAAGGTTGAGAGTATAGTATGTGTACATAGCTGACAACAAAAGTCAACTGATTCATATATGGTAAATCCTCTCCATAAATACATGTTGCCAAAAGAGAATCAAGCGTTAAAAAAATAACTGTGAGCAGAAGAAAAAAATCGTGCAAGGATTTGAAAATCAAAATCAAATACTTGACAATGTCTCTCTCTCTCTATTATTGTACCTTCTTCTTTTTCTTGTGCGCTCGCTCATAAATACAAAATATATATATTCTATGTCTGACAACGCATTATTTTGTCTTTTTTTTGTGGTGGATATATTTTTTTTCATACCGATTTTGAACTTTGTTGTGGAATTGATCCACCGCACACACCGCACCGACCTGAAGAGCGATAATACTTCAAAAGCAGTCACCAAAAAATACACATCTTTCCAAATATTTTTTGCTGTTTGTTGTATATATATACAGACACGTACTTGTTTATGAAGCACTTTGCAAGGTAAAAAGGAATACTAAGATGGAAGTAGGATTGAAGAAAAGAAACGGATTTAGTCAAGCATTCAACAAAAGTCAATTCAATAAATGCATCACGTCAGGCATCATAGTAGCATCAATCGTAAAAAAGCAAGTTTTTGCCCTTGTCATTCCTTTTCCTGATTTCTTCCGATCACGGTTCTCTGATTCTAATGATGATGATGATGACAACGACTCGACTGCAATGCAAAAGACATGGGGGAAATATCTAACTATCTATCACCGGATTTTCGATCAAGGTAGGACGTTTCGAAAAAAGAGATTTGAGAGATGGGTAGCTAACAAAAACTTTAAAAAGTTTTTTTTAGAGCAGCAGTTGTATGAAAAAGACAATAACTTTCTTTGTGTCTTGGTTCAATTACATTTCAATTTCTTTTTTTTTTGTTTGTAATCGTAAATGATTTTTGCCTGTCATGCATGAGATTTTTTGGTATAAAATGGAATAGATTAAATCTTTTCATTATTGACTTAACAAATGAAAAAAAAACTTACCAGTTGTTTTCGTGGGATTCCCCAAAATTTGTAAACTTTGAGATTGAGAAATTCCAGCGGTAGAAGAACGTTTTCCATTTACAGGTGCTGCTGCTGCGGCGGCGGCGGCAGCGTTGCTAAGATTTGTTGAAGTTGTGCTACTTCCGCTGGGGCTTACGGCAGACTTGGGAATTGGGTCATTGGGGTTTGTTCCTCCACCACCAGCGCCACCAATAATTTGTGAAGATGTCGACCTTCTGTCCGTTACGTCAACCCCATGACTTGCTCCTGCTGCTGCAGACGGAGTGGAATGTCTTTTCACTGAATGTCGGAGTAAAGGTATTCGAGCTTCGTTGATACCCTCTCCAATGTCATCTTCGTCTGTGGAGACGCCCGAAAGCGGGTTTTCAATCACTTTAATTGGGTTTACTCGGGACATCTTGTTAATAAGAGAATTGGAGTTTATTGGGAAATGGGTTCAAAAAGTTTAGATCCAAATGTTTTGTTCGCGGTTATTATTAGTACAGCTTTTTTTACATGTAACTTTGATCACATGAAATACGGATTAAAAATGAGTAAGGTGAAAGGGGTATAGATGTAAATGGAGCAGACGTTTAAAAAAAATTAAAATTGAGAATTTTTACGTTTTCAATTTTGCATACGGTGAAAAGGGTGAAATATTATGAGGAGCATTCTCAAAAGAAGAGTAGAAATATATGCACATAATTTGGTTGATATTAATTTAACTCGAAGGAAGAAACCATGAAAGGTATATGATGCAAAAGGTGATCTTAGTAATTCTGTCCTATATACTCGTCGTCCATATCATCGCGCTGTATTTTGTCCCGTTGTTGGTTGAGAAGATCGATTGCTAACATCCTCTTCAATCCAGGTAGCATGAAAACAAGAAAGGAAAAAAAAGATGTAGAGAAAAAATGTCATTAGGGAATTCTTAATTCCTTTTCAGCAGCTTGAATAAGAAAAAAAATGTATATTATGAAGAAAATGAAGGGCGAAATAAGGTATAGTAGTATATATCATATAGAAATGATTATCTTTCGCTTTCATTTATTTCCTGTTCTTCTTCTCGAGTGAAATAAGATTTTTCTCTGTAACCGACTACTATACTTGCGTAGTAGTCGTCACAGTGGAAAAAATGCATTCACACAAAATGTAAATCAGCTCACGTTCCATTAATTTTTGCACACTCAGCGATAATCTTCCTTTTTTAAATTGTGTGTAAATTACTACGTTAATTTATTGATGGAGTTTTGTTAAAAATGTGTATAAAATGGAACATTAAAAAACACAAAATTACTTATAATTTTTACTTTTTTATAATTAAAAATGTAAAAATTGATAGTAAAACCAGAAATTTCAACTTGTAAAATTAGTAATTTTACAATGTCAACATGGAGCTTCATTAATTAGTCTTTTATTACCAGCATACAAAATTGTCTTTTTGCAGATATATTGAGTTAAAAATGGATAATACCTTCAACTTTACATTCATCGTTCATATTGTATAAATGTTTTTTGTTGGCGTTGTGATATACCTATCTACCTCATTAGCAGAAAATAAACTTTTTACAAAAGTATAAATTACTTGACTTGTGTGTGTAAAGTGTAAAGTCATAAATCCGAGAACTGAACTGAATGGCTGACTAAATTTTGAGCAGGAAGTTGTGTCAATGTGTTTGTTAAATGAATAGCAGAGCAACCCCACGTGTGATATTTTGGAGTGTTGGTGATTTGATCTGTAGCAGGCTTTTACTCTTTGATATGTCATCCCACGTATTCGTCAAAATGTTTTTAATACATATCGCAATTGAAATCAAATCAACAGCATCATAGGAATTGAATTGAATGAATCTACTACAAAAGCGGAAGTGAAAAGAAAGAGCAACAATATGCTTTGTTACCTTATTTTATTGTTACCTGTGTAATGTGTGTAGGTAGATGTATTGTGTATGGTAAACGGTAATAAGCACTATTTTTACGATATTCAGACTAATAATGTTTTATTTAATATTGGATGTATATGTGTCCAGGATGTAAATTCTTAAATTTTACTCCGTGGAAGGGAAAAAAATGACTACAAGATTTTATAAAGTCGAGGCACGATCATGAAATTAAAGACGGTCAACGACATGTGTGTTGAAGAAAGCAAAGGAAAAAGGATTAGGTATATAATTCCTTCATCAAATGTTTTTTCTCAAACAAGAGTAGAAGCACTTGTGACAAAGCAACAGGGATATTTTTGTACAATTGCTCGCGTCGACTGTTGAATGTTTTAGAACATGTCTCTGGAATGTCTAAATTGTTTTTCAAAACAATTCAAATGGTTATCACATGAAAATTTTTTTTTATTATTATTATTATTATAAGTCAAGGAGTCTGTTTATCATTTAGTTGAAATGTTTATAAAACTACAAATTTACGTTAATATATAAAATGTTTGCATAAGTGTGTATGTATTGTATATATTTACGTGCTTTGCGGTGAAGTAGTATTGAAAAGGGGCAAACTGCATTTTATTTTAGTACCATTTGCATAATACGAGGCTTTCACTGTATACACATGTCTGATACATTTATGAACTTCGCATATCACAATTTATTTTAACAATATATGTTATATTATACATTATACTATTATTTTTGAACGTTTTAAAGTACATATAATCTTTTGTCAAAAGTGCCCACCTGTCTAACCCTGACTTCTATATAATATATCTTTATGTTCCCAAACCAATATATTTTTTCTCTCTTCCTCTTCTGCTGCAGAGCAGATCACTGACATATTTTGTATTGAATGCCAAGAACACACAAAGCAAATTTGACAGTCACCGCATATACCCTTCCCTCCAAAAAAAAAAAGAATGAAACCCTCCGACCTAACCTGAAATGAGATGCGTGTGTGGGTTTATGTATGTCTCTTTTCAAGACACTGAATATTATTATTATGTTAACCTAGCATCCAGCTCTGGTTCAGGTGCACTTTTTTTACTAAAAAATGGACAAAGAAATATATAGTTACCTATTATGCCGAAGAATTGCTTTCGCTCAAAATCTTTTTACCCAACCAGTCATGCAAAAAAACATATATTATTATACCTTATTTTCTTCAATCATTCCCAAACAAACATGTTTCGAGGCCATAAAAAGACATTTTAAATAAATCTTTTGCAGTAGCAGTTGCGGGGGTACACACGCAGGTCCACAACTATGCACTGCACTACTAACATCTCATGAAATTTTCGGATAGCAAAATGTAAATTTTTTGCTGCAAGTTTTGCTATTAAAATTTGATCTACATGCATATAATATAGGTACTAAAACATATTGATTTGAATTGGGGGAAAAATTTATTCAACAGAGAATTTCTTATGAATATTATGTGTTATGCGTCACTGTCACACACAATAGCAGCAGAAAATCTGAAAATTTGAGTCAAGGCTGATGATAATATACTGCTTAGATGCTATTCACTGTTTTTATTGTATCCAAAAAAATAAATTTATAATGATGAGGATGATGAATTCATCGACACAATAAAATCATCGCATCTACTACTAAACCAGAATAAAGAAAACATAAAGCAGGAGCGAGGGGGAAATAGAAAAGTAACCCATCATAATACACAGGAGGGAAATAATATTTTTTCAATTCAGCCGCATTCTTTAAGAAGTCAGCCATCCGTCCCTCCACTCAATTTACTTGTTAAATATTCTGCTTTTTTTTCTCCACATAATATTTGTTCCTCCGCAGTAGTAGTATTTTAGGATGTGTGCATGCAATATTGCCTGATATATAAAATATAGTCTATATCCATGACTGGAAATATTAATGCTTCCATATCATCATAATATGAACACTATTATTGTTGTGTGTTCTACCATTTATTGTTATATACACGTTTTTTCTGTACTTTTCCCCTTCTTTGTTCCCACTTCCTTCCGACATTAAATGCTGTTGTTGAATACTTTTATTATAATGTATATAATACTTATATAATATAGAACCGAGGAAAACAGGAAGAATAAAAAAATATATTTCTATTCAAAAGGAATTACTTGGCATTCCTACAGGTACTTTCACTACGGTTTTTTTGTTTGTCTTTTTTTTTGTACTTTTAGCTACGCCATTACAGATACTACCACATACATCTATATAATGTATATATATATGTATATGACGTGACAATTACTATTATGACATGTAATGACCTAATTTTTATTTCCATATCTAGAATCTAGTAGTAGATTATACATACAAGCCGCCAACCACCAGAGAGAATTATATGGCACGAAAATTAAAGTCAGTTAGATATCTACACAGGGTGGCATATCTTCACCCAAAAAAAGTGTTTACGGATGTGTACATATGTCTAGATATTCGTCTGTCGGTCGTCGGGTGTAATAATAATATGACATCATGCAAACTCGTGTAAGATTTTTTCTCTCTCCAGTATTCGATGCTTACTCCTCAGCTTAGAAAGGGTTATGTAGTTGGTGGATTTGCTCAATCACAAGGTAAGTAGGAAAGGCGATAGATATAATACTATATGTTGATATTACCATGCGGGAGAGAGGATAATTGGTTCACGGGAAAAGGGATAAACTTTTTTTCTTTCCTCTTGATAGAATGAAATCTATGGATGATGAAGAAGATGGAGGGAAAATGACTGTTATAATAGGTATAAAAAATATTATGCTATTATTACGTATGAAGAAAAGGGAAACTTATTGGTTTACTTAGAGTGAAAGTATAAAAGAAAAAGATTGAGAGAGAGAAAAAAAGTCGAGTAAACATGTGGGATTCACATTGAACTCAACTGAACTGAGGGACAAAACTGCGTTTAGGGGGCACAAAAAATGTGTACTTGGTTAAATGGATACCTGTATATTATACTTTTTTTACCGGCGGAGTGGATATTGACTGAAAATGGATATAAAAGAAACTAGTCAAGTGTGTAACAAAATGTGTGTGTGTGTGTATGCATGCAATTCTTGTAAGATTGTGTAGCAAAAAAAAAAAAATTCATCATCATGTTTCCCTCCTTCATAGAAAACCCAACTACCCCGATCCGCAAAGACGCACACTACCGACCCACCAAACAAAGTACACAGAGTTTAACAGACAGAGACGGCTTTGTATGCAAAAAAGAGAGGGAAACGATGATGATGATGATGACGTTGACACTGCATTACTTTATTTAATTTTCTTAACTTGCACAATAATGTCAGTACTTTGAGACTGGAGGGATCGGAAGAAAATTTCATGTATAAAAAAATATAACAAATAAAGTTGGACGCATTTAATATTGAAAATATACCTAATGAATAGGAAGGAGCAAATAAAAGGAGCCAGTTATTTAATGCTACTACGACCTACAAAAATAAAATATATGGACATATTTTTAATACAAGTAAAAATACACGTATTTCAACTATTTTAAAACTTGTCTTTGATTATGAATAAAATCTTTTCAAAGTCGCATGCACACAAAAAAAATTCATTCATTCGAAATGAATTTTCTACAGTTTATATTTATGACATGACACATTAAAAATGAATATATTCTTATTCTTTCATTTCAAGATCCCCTTTTGTCACGAAACAAGTCAAAATCATGATACTAAATTCGTAAAGAAGAATTATCCATACCTGTTTCCGAAATAGAGGTGTCTTAGTTGTTCCTTTGCCGTGAAAATGGTACAACTACTTACTTTTTCTTGTTCTTCGCCTGCACGTAAACCAATAATGCAATTTTATTTGCCCAATACAAGGGAATTAAATTTGTTTAGAAAGTTTATTTCCGCCCTCGCTATTCCTCCTCCGGATCACTTTCACTTTCGTATTCCTTTAATCCGCTATAAATTACTTTTGTATGCACTTTCCTTTCCCGTCAATATAAATACAAAGAGAAATGAAGGAAAAGGGAGGACGCTTTGACAAGTGGACCATAAAATACAGTAATTTTTTAACACAGCAGAGCAGCAAAGATATATAATTTGCACAAGTATAATCCAGCTTTTAAAAGGGAGATAATTTATTGTTCTAGTTTAGCAGACACACAAAACGTATAAACTCAAAATGAGACCTTTCTTCACTTTCACCGTACAAATCACTTTGTAAAATTCTTAAATCTCTTTCTCTTTTTAACTCTCAAAATTTCATTTCTTTCAAATATATTTTTTTGTGTGCATCTTACATGTATTTTGATTTATAATGAATTAATAATTAACAAAAAAATCCAGTTGACGGAGATAGCGTACCTATAAGAATGATGCGAGCGATGATAAAGATAAAAAGAGTTGTGTAGCTAGTCCATAATTTTATATGGGACATAAATGGTGTGAAAGTGAATGTGTATTTCCCCACTAACTCCACTATATTCTCTCTCTGTTTTTTTCTCTTATTGAAAATGAAAAGAGGAAAATAGAAGGGGAAAAGAGAAAAAATGCAGGAATGTCACTTTCTCCACTACAGACACCACCTCCACCACCACTGCTTTCACTCTACAAGAGACTGATGTCCAACTGTTTGAAGGTTCCGTTTGGGCGAAAAGATTTTTACACACACACACACACACAAGAGATCCCCGGATAAAAAAAGAACAACAAGGAATCCAACAAATACTCTCAAAGGGCTGCTGTATGTGTGTGGTGGTGGTGGTATGAAATAAAATAAAAACAGTCGTAATAAAGATATATATGTTTTTTGTGTATGTCTATGTTGTGTGTAAGTTTAAGTACTCGAAAAATAAGTGAAGTGCATGTTGATCAAGTTGTTTAAGACAGGGAAAAGGGGAAAAAAGAAGTGAGAAGAAGAATATAATATGTTGATGCTTGGTTGTTTACTGCTGCTCCTTGTCTGCTGGCTTTTGGCTTTGGCTGAGGTATTCAAAGGTATTTTTCTCATATTGCCATATCTTCCTTCTCTCCTTCTTGCTCTACACACTCATTTTACCCCAACAACATCATCGTCATCCTCCTTCTTCTTCTTCTCTGCTCCTGCCGCTGTCCGTTTCTCGAGATGTCTTTTTTAAGATTTTTTTTTCTCCCAGCCAGCCACTACCACCACCAGCACTAGACAATTCCTATATCTTCAGAGAGTTCCAGCTTCACTAGATATTATTATATGGTATATGATGGCATGGCTAATGTCATTGTGGATATGTGGATTGTGAGAAATAAAATTCAGAGGAGCAGTGTTGGCAGACAGATAGATCGCAAAAGATGTTCAAAACTGTTTGGTATGTTTGTAATAATGTGAATGTGATAGCGATGATGATGATGATGGTAATGACTTCGCTATTCATTCCACTGTTTTTCTTCCTGTATATTACTTTTACCACCTAAGATGAGGTAGTAGTGGCGACGGTGGTGTTCCATTTTAAGGAGAATGCTTTCCGAAACTAAAAAAATCCTTCTCATTGGAACATTTCTCTAGTCCACGGAGACGTTTTCAATATGTGTACTAATAATATATAAGAGATGACGATGGAGAAAAAAAAATTATAACTTGGGAGGGAACGTTCGGAAACAACAGGATATTGTCTACACTTATGTATGCATGTATAATATTGATATTGCTCACATATCCTCTCTTTACACAAGCCCAATAAATGTGATAGAAACCCAAAAAAGAATCCAAAATTTACCGCAAGCCATGTAAAAGTACGATATAAATTTTATCTTCACATGCCTGTGTGTGGTGGTGCTAGTTGTTGAAAAGCATAAAAGTTATGAGTTTTTCCTTCACGAGTTTATAGTTTGCAGTTATGCATGCTTCAATGATAACTAGTTACAGCGCACAGCGGAAAATAAAAATGTTCAACAAGTATCCAACCCGAATGCCGAAGAAACGGGAGGAAAACCCTCAAAAAAATTCCACCGTTATTAAAAATAAAATAAATAAGTATCCTTTTGAATACACTTTCACAGCAAAAAAATTCCCCAAAAAAATTTCTATATTCACTTTTGCCTAAAAAAAGAAGCCTAATATAAATATTTTATATTTTTACACTCATCACAAAACAAAACTGCATTTTCAATCATGTGAAGGAACTAAAAAAATAACACCCGTAACTAAATTTCATCCTACATTTTAAATCGGTACAGTAGAGTTTATTTTAATTTATGCATGCCATTTAAGCTGATCCATGTGCTTTGATGGCGAAACGAATACGAGGTTTATACATGATACATATGTACTTGGGTACATATAGATATTATGTAGCTACTAGAGTATACCCGAAATCCATTCTTGTGTTTGAGTACAGTTCACTTTATCTAAAGAAATAAACCTCAAGTTATAGCGTACGTGCGTCATTTATGGCTTACAAAAATAAAACTGGAATGATACCTGGAAAACGGAAGGAAAGAGAGTAGTAGTAGCAAAACAAGCAAAAAAACCTTATTAAATATAGCAGACTTACAAAATATGTATTAATTTATCAGATGATCATAATAAAAACTCCATCCAACAGCATACGTCATTCCAAAAATTTAAAGTTGAATGGGAATCGTGAAAATATATTTACATAATGACAGAAAATTTGGTTCAGAATAATAATACCGACAATACCGAGTATGTAATTAAACACAAGTGGTCTATAGAGCAAATTGACTTTGTTATTTGCTTGAGTTATAGCCAACATTTTTGGCCGTGTGTGTGCAAGTGACGATGATGACGCTGCTGGTATTTATATCATCATATTCTATTTAGTTAATGCGTAAATTATTTATTTTGTTGGCGCTTATGATGACGCAAGAGTCTGATCCAATATCAATCACACACAACGTGTCAACAAAGTGATATACACGAAATACCTATTTTTTATTAAATCATGATGATGACGATTTTTGAATTGGTTACACACTTGCCTGATTTATAACTAGTGTGCTTATTATTATTAGGTTTTGGGTTGTTCATGTGGAATTGATCACAATGTCATGTCATGTGTGCTACTGCGCAAATAATTTAACGGTAATAATAATTCAAGTGCTGTCACAGTAATAATAAAAGAGTAATATATAGAATTGCTGAAAAAAGTCAACGCATTATTAAAGTGCTTAATATTTCACACTTGAGTATAACGTACAACATAGCATCATCATGACAATAATATTGTGATCGGTCATGTGATGGTGGTGATGGTGATATTATTGTGGTTTACCCTTAAATTCCTCATCGCACCTGTACACATCCCATAATTAATCCCGTTGACTATGGTAAAAATTCATGCTCAGATTTAATATTGATGAAAAGTAAATAAGACACTCATACAACTGTTACTCATCATAGTCAAGCTATATGAATTTATCTATATTCTAGATACCCCAAACTTCATTTTCATTCCAAAAACGCTAAAATACTTGTGTATCGCATGGAAGTGAAGTTCTCAGCACTTCACTTCACCCCTGCCTTGCTTTTACACGCAGGGGTGGTGGTAGGGAGTAGGGATTTGCCGAAATGCCTACATAAATGTACAAGGTGAAGGTATACAAATATTGTGTTATAAACACAGGCACATGTTTATTCGAGACAGGGACCCAGTGAAAGTTGAGTATATATAGATCGGGGGAATGTGCAACAAGCCAATAGCTCACCTTTCTTCTAATTATGCAGATTATGTAGAGATATATATCTTGTAAATATATGTACAAGATTTCACTTGATGCAAGATCTTTTCTTGTTTATGTTTCATGCAACTCATACTATCAGAACAGCATGAACTCGAAATGTAACCATGCACGGTGCAAGTTGCACCATTATCAGTTTGATTGCTGCTGCTAAAACATCCAATTATGATAAAATCTGCCAAATAAACCGTGCCATATGTACTACGTACTATAAAAGTAAATTGAGCTAAATTATGCAGAGTGCAGTGTAACCAAATCAAATAATGTAGAATGCATGTGATCCAGATTCCAGATAACATATTGGTGTATTATTATTCAATTTCATTTTCCTTTCATACTTTTATTATCAAAATGTATATCACATTGAGACATTTACGGAGATTTTTTAAAATGATTCATGATAATCAATCATGATGCATTGATTTGTTACAATGAGCGAATTTACATGCGATATCGAACTGTTGTAATAATAATAATATAATAGAGAATATTGATTGTAAATTGTAATATAGGTAAATGTAAATAACGTGCAATTTTTCGAATTGTTCATTAAACCTATAAATGCTAAACTAATTATTGTAAGTAGATGACGTACGTACGATCTTCTTACGAGCATATACTTGGAGAATATTTTTTTACAATATGTAACATTGTAACAAAAAATGCTGACTACTGACTAAATATACATGTAATTTATAAATCATTATACACGTTTTGGAGGCAGGACAATGTATTATTCAAAATGAAAAATTGGATAATGTAAAACTGATGTTGTATGTGCCTTAAAAATATTAGATCAAACTACAAACTGATGCCGCACAAATTACGACTCAATATTGGAACAATATTAATACTTTACACGTTATATCCAATCAACTTTTCACTAGACACTATTTATATCATATAAAATACAAATATATTATACATTAATAATGGGTTTCAAAAACAATTAGTCATCTTCATGAAGCAGTCTGTTGAAAGCATTATAGGCAACTTCCAAATCATGTGTCATTTGCCGTGCTTGATCTTCGGTTAGCTCATCCGACGCCGACATTGTAGCAAACGTGTCAATCCAAATTTGAATCTTTTGTTTCCCTTCAAAATCCGTAGGAACAATAGTGAGTCTGATCATTGTATCCATAAGGTCACGGAGATCCGGCTGAAGTTGGTCCATAGCCCGCATTTCCAAACGAACTTTATCCATAAGGGTAATAAATAGCTAAACAGATAAAAAAAAACAATGCAAACAAGTTAAAGAGTTAAGTTCAAGTCGTCAAATTGTAAAGCTGAATAATTTCAAATAATAAAAAAACGGGATAACTCACAGCGACTATATCAGCTATACATTTACTGGTATTTCCTTTGTCATCCTTAAATGTTAATGGACGATCGTCTTTTATTCTCTGAAGAGCTGCAGGACAATCAAGCTGGAAAATGGGACAATATATAAATTAAATTAAGGATTATCAATAGTCAATGTCAATGTTGTATTTAATATTTACGAACCAAGTTTGCTTACTTTAAATTTCTTCACGAAGGTTTCAATGTTTGGACATTCCTCGTAACCTTGAACCAACTTAACGGCAGACTTATATTGANAAGTTTGCTTACTTTATCGAACAAATAAAAATAAAAAATAATTAGGTAACCCATAAATTCACCAATAATTAATATATAAACTGGTTTTGATCTTAATATTCTAGTCTACCGAAATTTTGAGGTGGACCCTGATTTCCAGAATTTAGACCAGCAAACATTTTGTACTGATTAGTGTATAGGAGCAAACACTTTTTTTAAAATATCGACTGTTCTTGTCCTTTTGGCCACAGTTAAAGAAATGCACAGATAATCCTTGTTTTGGTATTACAAATTACAATTTTGACTGCTTTGGGCTTTGATTTTAAAACACTGTTAAACACAATCAGCTGAGCATGTAAAAAGCGACCCAGCAGCAAATAAACCCTGTTCACAAACTGTGAACTTCACAGTCCAGTTTCCTATAATTTTGGGATTAAATTGATTGATTTTTAACAATGATCAATATGGCAAAAATGCCATGTACACTTCGTGCGTAGTTATAGTTATTTAATGTAAGTACATCTTAAACAAAAACATCAATTAAGTCAGGTGATTTAGTCCTGTATTTATGTGTTAACACGTCAGTTACCCATGAATGATGATGAGTCATGTGTTGCTTTGTAATTTCTTGTACATCCATACGCTGTTACTGTATATTGTGTTATGTTGCTTTGCTACTACACTAACATAACATAGCATAAAATATGTACTAGTACATAGTAATCGTGCGTGTTTGTAGATACTCTTTATTTTATCCACTGCGGGGCAACATGAGAATTAGAACTCTGTGAAATTCACAGTGTGAATAGTGTGAATATATGTGCGATAGCTTTTCATAACGATATAGCTAAAATTATACAATTTTTATGCAATTAAAATACAGATTTCAAGAAAACAACTACACGGGTTTAAAAAAAATAAAAATAAAGTACTAATTTACATATGACTTTATATCTACATCTACATCTGTTATAATATTTTCAAATTCAAAATGTCCGTCTTAGGTCCATAAATTTGATGTTATATTACGTCACATAATTTTGTTTATCGTCCGTATTATGGACTAGTTTAATTATAGCTTTAAACAAGTGCATGGCATGTGTCTGAAATGCATGCGACAAAATACGCCATGTCATTAGGGAGGATTTAAGTGTTTGTTTCTCTCTATTTTTATTAAAAGCGGTCGGTCAAAAGTGCTAAATTGTAAATGGAAATGGACGAGTCTTTTTTTTAGTATAAAAGAGTAGCATGTCAAACACATTTCATTTCATGTTCTAGTTCTGAAGCATGACTGACGCTGCTCGGAAGTAGTGAAAAAGATTGACGCCTAATGTACTCCGACTTTGCATCAACTATCGACCCCTGTCGAGTCAACAAACATATCATCAATCTTTATACTTTATGTACTATTATGTAAATACTTGTATAAAAATCCAATATTTTGCATCTCGTCCCAAGAATCTTCTTCTTAATCTTCTATTTTATTGGTTTGGTATCTTTGTATCTATTCCTATTATAATTTTCTTGATAAAATGGTATATTACTTATCTTTATAATATTGAAAGAAACCTGATAATATGTAAGTACATTTGCGTATTATATGAGCTGAAATAAATAGGCACGTATGATGTAAGTACTATAATATAAACAATACATAAGAAGAGTAGTAGCGTTTTTCATGAGGTATAAATCGGTAATATGGTTTGGTTTGGCAACACCTCCACCCAAAAAGGCTGGAGAAGGAGAAGACGAAGGAGCTATTAACATCAAGTGAAATGGTATGGTGCAATGCATATATCGCATATTACATTAATCTGGCATTGTTCGCCCGCAATGCAATCCAATACATTTTCTCTGTAATTTATATTATACGCATACGCAAGTATAGTACATGCTTGTACTTAATAGCGCTCGCTTATTCTAAGCCCGTACTATGTTTTCCGTCTGTCTGTCGGAAAAGTACGTACGCTAGATTTATATTTTTCATAGTATTTACGCAACCATAATTTCACAATCATTATTTTTTTTTACAAATGTAGCCCAAAAATTACACTTGTAAATGGTAAAGAGCCTCACTCACTCACTACTCAATACTAACACCCCAACAAAATTTTATTGCTTGAGATTAACCTTTGTACTTATTACCTCCAATGTATTCCATATATTCAGCATAATTATTATTACAGTGAAAAAGCCGACAATGTAACTTAATGGAATGTAACTTCATTCTGCACTTTGTACAGCACTTATAAGTCGGCAAATTGCACTGATTAGGGTCTCATGTCCATGACCTCGAAAGAGGGTGAGAATTGCTCACTAAGAAATAGATATATTTTTTTAGTTAATTAAACGTCATTTTTCTTTTTTACGAAATAAAATCGCTACTTTAAAATATCCGCTTTCATTTCTCTATACAACACACAATCTATTATCATATACCATACCTCATGGTGCTCTTTTTACACTAGTGAATGCATTATACTGCAGGAGGAATAAGACCCTGAGTGAGAGTGCATCTAAAAATTCATTGGCGATTGAACTGAAGCCGGGGCCGGGAGTCTCCGTCTCTCCTTTTTTTTGCTCTGTGTTACTATATCGTATACTACTAGACACTAACTATCCATCGGACCGACTCCTTTTTAAGTTGTAAAAAAAATCCACACTTACTTAATGTACTCGTTCTGTAACTTGTCAGGGAGTAGTGTGTAAATACATAAACTCGTCATCATCACTCTTGTAGGAGAGCCGTGTGTGTGGAATTCTTTTAAATTTTTTCAAAACAATTAATTTGGATTTACTGGAAATTATAATTTCCGACATAATTTAAGATGGGAGTAACAGTTGAGATAATTAAGCCTGGAGATGGTAAGATCATCATGTTTTTATTGTTTAATTTTTTGTTATTCATTTTTTATGTTTAAGTCTTGGTGAATTTAATTGGGTGATTGCGCTGCATTTAATGAGGTGAAAAAAGTCAAGGTCAGTTTAGAGATATTATTTTATTAAGTCAGTTTATTATTATGCATTAAAAAACGTAGCGGGTGGCAATGTGTAGCACTAAGTAGCACCACTAGAGTTAGATTTGGAACCAGAAGCTGTTACAGAAATGGTTAGGCATTAAAGGTAAATACCCCTATTAGGCCGTGGTCGGTTTTCCCCTCCGCACAACTAGAGCACCTGCTGTTTAGTCTTCTGCATGTTTAAGGCCGTACCTTTACATCACAGGGTGTGCATCTTGGCACCAAAGTACTGAGGGACAGTAGTAAGTAGCAACTTAATTACCTAATAATTTAGATGTCCAATCTAGATCTCTATATTCAAAGCGAATAAACTTGACCTTGTTTAATTAATAGTTGGTGCTGGAACCGAAGCCATGATAGAAATATGTACACTATGCAGTGTGTCTGCGTCACAAACTACTATTATCCAGTGCTATATTTAAAATCTATATATTTGTAACTTGCAGGGAGCACATTCCCAAAACAGGGTCAAACCGTGGTTGTCCACTACACCGGAACGTTGACCGATGGGAAGAAGTTTGATTCGTCTCGCGATCGAGGTTCCCCCTTCAAATTTAAAATTGGAAAAGGAGAGGTCATTCGTGGCTGGGATGAAGGAGTTGCTCAGGTTTGCAAAATACATCGCTGTTCAACAAGCGCAAGCGTTAAAATACATTTTTAAAGTAAATTTTAAAACTTTGTTTTTTTTTAAATTTACAGATGAGTATAGGGCAAAGGGCCAAGTTGACTTGCAGTCCTGATTACGCATATGGGCCCCGTGGGTATCCAGGAGTCATTCCACCCAACGCCACACTAATTTTTGATGTAGAGCTCATTCGTGTAGAATAAATATATATATTTTTTGAAGCCCGTCGTGTTTATGATGTTTGATTCTTTGATTGAATTAGAGTCCAAAAGACTTGTACAATTATGAAAAAACTACAGTACACATAATAATTGCATGAATGAATTTTACAATAATATATGATGCGTAACTTTTTAGCGGTGTAATAATAATAGCTACTACTACTACTCTAGAAATTGTGGTAATTCTTTTGTCTTTCCTCTATACGAAATAATTATTATTGCGATAATTTCATTATTATTTGTTCTTTCTACATTACCTCTACAAAATAAAGCATCGTTGAAATAGAATTATTATGTATACATAATTTTAAGTGAGTTGAAAATGCGTACCATGTAAAAAACTGTTTATTACACTTTAATATTCTACTATTTTAATGTATGAATGCACGATTTTGCATCATCATTCATGTCCCTCTATATATTAATCAGTCAGTTAGTCTTGTTGGAATTAATTCCAATTGTTACGGTTTGAATGAACATTTCGACCGCTTTTAATTAAATTTGGTATTGAATATTCATACAACAAAATAAGCATGCATGAAAAAGATTTACATTGAAATCAAATTAGAAAATTTCACTCTCTTGAGTTTTGACTAACTTTTCAATTCAAAACATTAAGAAAAAAGTGGTCCGATTGTTTTGCAAGGGTTTATAGACAAATTTTAATCTTGTGATGTATAGATAATAACTAGTAGTTTGTTTACAAAACAGAGTTTTTGGGTTTCAATAAAAGGATAAGGTTCCTCGATCAAAACTAATACACTGTCCAGAAAGTCTAGACAGATTATTATAACATTCGTTTTTAAAACGGCCTTTGAAAATGCTTTATTGAACGCCAACTTTTTAAACGTTATCCCATAATAGCATACAAAGTCGTTATCATATAAATTACATAACATAATATATGTGTATATATTTCATCTGTGTCAAATAAAATCTTGTAGTTGCATTGTTCCATTTCATTTGCATTAACATTTGACTTTGGAATCATAAATGGTAAGAGAAATAACTTATATACTTAAAGCAGCACAATTATAAAACTCTATCATAATAATAATAATAATAATAATAATAATAGTTGTACATCATCAATCATCATAAAAGTAAAAATCATATACCTAATTACTATTTCATCGTTGTGTATACGTATTATTAGTGGTTATCTGGCCATTTGCATTGACTTGCGTAAAAGGAAAAGCAGGTAATAATAAATTTAAATTACAAGAAAAACATAATGCAACCATATTTTAAAATTTTTGAAAATGCTTTAAAAAAACGCTATTTGGTAATTGTTTTTTTTGTATCCAGAAACGTCAAGTCAATTTAGTCAAGAAACATTAATAATAATACTTTTGCTAACATACGGAAAAAAATTAAAGTATATACAAACTAGAGCTTAGCTAATTAGACTGACTGATTGTTGTCTAAAATGAATGATTGTAAAGCACCGGGGGGAGGGCATGGGATGGGCAAATTCGGTTTATGAGCAAAGTAAAAAAAGTAGGTACAACGTGAAACTATAAATTAATAGGTATCCGAACCGAATTTGCATAAATAATAATAATAAATTAATAACAACAGTCACCAACAACTTATATAAAAACACATCCATCAACCACGTAGAGCCAGTTCACTACATTTATACATCCACAAATCACATAAATATCAACATTTGCTATATTTTTTAAAATAAATACTGACGTGTTTAATGGAAAAAATGTCTCCAGTTGCATTTAAGAAAACCTTAACTAGACTCTTTAGTTTGCATTTGCACCTTTACAAAAATTACATTACATAATATTATCCACCATTTAGATTATATACACTAAGCATTTTACAAGCTATAACGTTTATTATTGTAAACCACTAATTTTTTTGATACTGAACAGTGAGTATTTTTGGAATGTCGTAACATATCTATATTCATTTTAGGCTTTCAATATTTTATGTTTTAGAAACGGCAAAAGATTGAATAAAAATAATGCTATTTTAAAACTAAATAATATTGCTTCTCTGCAAACCCTATAGTATTACCTAGTTTACATACAGACGCGAGACGGTTAGCTGCAGAGTCATGTTGCATTGTCGTTTTAATCTTTATAGTCTTCACTCTTCACATTTTTATTTTTTTTGGACAAAAATGATTAGCTTCGATAAAATTGCATCAAACTTGAAACTTGGTCTTTACCAGACCAATTCGAAGAAGACGGAAAATCCTTCGTCAGGCGGATTTGTGATCAGTGTCATGTTTGTAGAATCGTTCGAGTAGGGCATGTATTACACTTCCTGGGACGCGTTGATGTTCCTTAATTAAATTCTCAATTGCGCTAGCCGCCTGGATAAATTATTTCGAATTATTTCGTCAATTCTTTCTACTCTATTCGAATTCTGCAGAAAAAGATTATGTGTTTGCGTAAAATTATTATTACCTGTTGAGCAAGCATTTCTGGGGTATTATTAGGATCATATGGAATGGGTTTCCCGATATATGATTTCATTTTGACTGGAAAAAATCCATAAATTGGTACGAGAGGTAGGTGGGTTTTTGCATACAGCCATCGCCAAAACTGAAGGCCCCAACTGAAGGAACGGAATGCTTCTCGAATGTTTTGTGTGAACATTGGAATTATAGGCTGAAAAGATTGCAAAAACGTAAAGTGTTTATTCAGAAGGATATCATAATTGTGTTATTGGTTGTACGTTTTTTAGACTTACCACTTTAGCCTCTAATGCTACTTTTGCAAATCCAACTCTACTCTTCCACAAAAGATCGTAGTTGCTGTTGCCAAACTGCGCCTCAAAAACTCCACCAGGTGCAATTGCAAGGCAGTTCCCTTCCTTCAAAATGCCGGCACAACTTTGTACAGTGCCTGGAAGAACTTTGAATGCCTCCATGAGTAAGGACCATCCTAATCACACAAATAAATTCGGGTTTCAAGGTCATTTAGTTATCATTGATAACTTATCAATCCTGAAAAATATGGTTTCAATCACGTCAAAATAAATTGCATTTTGCTTAATTACCTGGCATTTTAAAGAGAAATCTATCACCGACGCATCGTATCAACCTGCCTTTGAAGAGGATGCACTTGGAAAGCACGTAATAAAAATCAATTGGTATTGCTCCATGATAATAGACGATAAGCGCAGGTCCACTCTCAGGAATATTTTCTAAACCGACCACCTCATATCCTTTTGAAATACCATCATAATGTACTTATTGAATTTACCCTTAATTTTTTTCATGAAATGATTAAATGATAAGATATTTTGGTCATGAGCTGATTTTTGCAAACGTACCATGCCAAAGCCAGCCTTGGGCATCCCATAAAGCTGCTAAACTTTTTCTTCCACCCTCCCAAAAATCTCGCTCGTAAGCGTCCAACAGTCGATGTCTGCAAAGATGCACAAAATATTAACTTGACCGAGTTTAGTATGGAAACTGAGGGACATTGAGTATTTGATTTTCTTACCTATGCAACTTGTAAATGTACAAGAACAGGGCACTGAGGTACAAAAGAATGAGAATTACTGATGGAAGAATGAACATTGCCAAAATTGGAGTGAAAAGCCAACTTAGCCATCTTGCATAATCGATGTCGACTTCAACGTACTCTATAAAGTTTCATTTAAAAAAAATCATTGAATAATGAATCTGCAATCGTAAATATTTCTCAACATCATTATGCATAGTAAAAATGGTGTGATAACCACTACTTACGTATCATCCATAAATACCATGTTGCGTTAGCGGGACCATCTTCGAAAGGGACCAAAATGTCCCCACTGCTGGCAACGCTGTCATCAACACCACCGGCGTAGGCGCCGTTGAGACTTACTGCTGCTGAGTACATGGTCGTATGTAACTAACAGTAAACGAAGTACTTCAGGGGAAGTTTCACACATTCAATATTGACGTCCAGCACGCCACCACAAACAATACATGTATTTTCACTCAGGGCTTCAATCACTGCAACCGTTAAAAATACAAAAAAATATACAAAAATACGACACCAGATGAGGCTACTTTCATCTCTCAACGGTTTGAGTCAAACTTGGTGCATTTTCACTGAAAAGATTTTGACAAGTTTCATCAAAACCATATCTTGCTCGTAGACCCTCCAATTTAATTTAAGTGAGGTTGCATTATTGACGCAGCTGTCAACGCGCTTGCCAAATCCCTTGTTGAAGAAGTTTATTTAAGCTAGCACATTGCTTTAATTGGACAGCTTCGTTTCAGGTATGTAGGTATAAACTATGGAAATACATCCAAGATCATGCAACAGGAATAGGTAGTTATGATTTGTTTGTACGCGTGAGAGAGACGTCAGTAGGTACGCTCATCACTGTATCTCCTCACTTTTTAACGCATGAAGACAATCCAATGTCCATTGTTGCCAATTATTGTACCATGAAAAATGCTGCAATTTTTTTTAGCTATTGTTGGTTATTATGTCTGATGACGAAATGGAATGGGATAATGGGAACACTTACACAAATAAGTTAAAAGAAGCGCAATTAGTTAAATAATATAATGTAATGTAGTTAGTACCTTTATCAGTTTCACCTTGATTACATGCCGTGCTCCCCTGCCAAGACAAATGAAATGAGCTACATTGCACGTTGCGCTGCTAAAGGCAGACTGACACATACTCCTTATCCGCCAATACCGCGATATTCCATGGGATCCGTAAAAGCACCATGAAGTAGAAGTAGTAGGATACCACAAACTAGGTTGGACAGGTAGAATTTTTTCTTGAGGAGATGATCGGATGATTTAATACGGAATATTACAAGAGGAAACTGTGCCTGGTCAGGTGGTTTTTACACTAAAAACTGCAATATACAAAATAGTTAACGTGGCTTTCTGTCTTCGACTGAGCGTGAATTCACAATGATGATGAGCCAGTCATAACGAACTGGTTTTTTTTACCTCTTTCCTTTAAAATAGCACAAAAACGCTTCTTCTCCTACTTCTTGTGCAAGTGCTTCGTGAAAAGCTCAAAATTGAAATTGAACAGGCAGTCCATTGTAAATTGTAATCCACTCTTTTCTGTGTGCGGCAGATCATCAAAAATCAACCCTAAATACTAAAAAACCACCGTCCCTGATGAACTCAATAATAACAGGTGTATGTGTACACTGTACGCAGTGTAGGGGATAGGGATTGGGTGTTTGGGAGGGATGGATGGATGGACATAACACTGAATAAAATAATTTAAGTAGTTTTTGGCTAGGCAAAGGTAGGGTTTCCTTAAAATATCCTTCAAAAGAACAGTGAACAGTAGTTAATTGGTAAACAGATATCATACATAATAATGTAGAAAGCCGTGCAGAGAAATCAACTCGCTAATTATAGGTATAAAATTCTGACAATGCATGGTTGCATGCACGTAATAGCAGCGTATGTGATGGTCAAAAATCTTGAGAGTTGAAGGTAAACCTATTGTAGTATCTGTATCTAGCTGCATAATAAAAGGTAGTTAGTACTGATTTCATTTCATAATATTCACTTTTGCCTTGCGTAATGTATGAGGTAAATACACAGATGATACGAGAGAGAGAGAGATCAAGATGAAATGTTACAAAAGAACAATATATACCAGCTGCATACCAAAAAAAATAAAAATTTGGTATTTTTTGCACAAACAACGAAAGAGTTGCTAGCTCTGCTTCTCTGCAACTCGGCATTTCCCTATTATGCATGTTGAGCAAGTAAGGTTTCAGCGCTGCGCTGCTGATAATGAAAAAAAGATAAATGCAAGGGAAAGATACAATGCAGAGTTGACAAAGGAAAACTTTTTTTTATATATATGGTAGCTACATACATCATGATTCAAGCATGAATTTTCATCATTCATTAATTTAAGCACCAGCAACAGGGTATTTATGTGCTTTGTTTACAAATGCGTTAAGAAGATCATATAGGTATTCGTATTCATAATATCGAAACTGATAAACCCACACATGATAGCTGGCATACTGACTTCCCGATTATTTTTCGGGGTTCTTGAAGCCAAATACCCGACTTTAAATACCAACTAGACGACAAATGTTAAAGAAATCGTTTAAGAAACCTTATATCCTTACGTACGCCAAGTAGTTTTGGAAATAACGTACAAAAATGTCTCGCATACATGTAACAGATGTTGGCCACGCAGGTGCCTTAAAGTTGATGAGAGTGCACGATTTTTTATTGGCTTTGTTATAGTATAAAATAAATGCACTGCATGCAATACGCTCACCTATGCACGGTGGATGAAACTTTCCTCCTTTGTTCTTTCTGCTAATTGAATTCAAAACTTTAAGCAAGTTTAACTTTAAGTTTTAAATTACATTAGTAATGCAAAAAATTGGGTAGTTTGATATTTTGTAGGGCTATTCGTTTTTTTCATCAAACAGGTTTCGGAAAGTCGGTTTTTCTGGTCAAAAACAAATCGGTAAGTCAGCAAATTGGCTGACTGGTAGTAGATTCATTCATGTTCATGTTTCATAGTTCAGATTTCACGGAAATGTCAAAAGGACATTGGTGTATCTAGTTATCGCCTGGAAGGAGATATGATTGTATCAGCTGTAGCTCCACAGCTCTGCAACAAAGTAGTAGTGACCCACTTTTACTTTTGATATTTGAAAATAAGACGAAAACTCTGAAAATCCTTCTACTTTGTTCAACTCCATGAATAAATGAATCTGTTTGCAATGTCGTACATTTCCCCTGTCATTGCAAATCTAGACAACAACCAATAAGAGCATATAGATGATGAATACATATTTTGGTGACATATGTCTTTTTGGAGGTAATTTTTTTCGTTTTCCCCAAAACATGATATGCTTATGCAATATGTATGTATTGTATGTATCTGAAACCCATTGCAAAACAATTCGCAGTTCCAAAAAAGGATGAAAATTATGCCAGGAAATTCCTGCAAAAATACGAAGGTCAAGCTACGAATCCACAGGTAAGGTCAGGGTATAACCCCAAAATCCACTGAAAACTTTCAAACTGGAAGACACAACGGTGCCATGCAATGCATCATAGCATAGTATTTGCAGGGATCTGTATATGTTGGAACAATTACTTGGATGGATCTCAATCTCAACTCAACTCATCCATGTAGTATATACTCCGAAATCCGAATCAGCGTCCTTACTGTCAACGTGTCAACATGAAGCTCATATTCTTTATTCAAGTTACAAATATTGTAATTTATATTTATAAAATATTTTAAAATTCTTAATACATTTTCTTTGGCCAAAATTCGGCACGAAAGTGTGTGCCACCTGAAGCCAGGAAATGGTAATGTAAGTCAATATGGTCCAACCCAACCACAGTAAGATCTTGCATTGCCCCTAGAATGAATGCATACCAAGGTTAGGTTTATCATAGGGTTAAGTTATAGGGCTGATTCGGCATGGTCAGAATAAAATAGGTCAGGATTATAATTAGTTTACAGTTCATTATAATTTGGCGTTGTCTGCCGGCCGGCCGCCCGGCAGATATAAAGTAATTTGGACAAGCCGTTTTGAAGTTATCGTACAGACAGACTCAGTTACCAGTTACCAGATATGAGTGGGAGGGGAATCCTATTGCAATTTTTTTTAAATACAGAAAAATCGAATAGCAGCGTTTTTAAAATTTGGGCTTTTCGGTATTTTATGCAGGGTAACATTACATTTACATAAGCATGTGCCTGACAACATGTATTAAAATATTTGTACATAATGTTAGTCGATCTCCCAGTATTAAAGTCAATAAAGTTATGTATTGTCATGATGGCAACGAAAATGTGGAATATACGTTTTAAGATTATTATGTTACTTTTGACCAGGAACAATTATTGGAAGCACATGTATTTATTTACACAACCAACTTACAGAGACGGTTTTATATGGGTTTGAGAAGAATGCACCAGATCGCAACCTAATTTGAATAAAATGACGTTTCTGAATAGCCTCTTTTTGTTTGCAAGCCTCAATAAAAAATACACCAGCTATAAATGCGATGGTGCAAACTTAACAATAAGCTATAATACAAACAAACCGGAATTAACGAAGTCATAATAATTAATCATTGAAGCCTTTGTATACGCAGCAGGTGTATCGGGGATGTGTCCAAAAACAGCAGTGGCCCCTTTAGACAATAAAAACTTTGCGTTGCAAGCCCATTTTACACATTATTCACACCTCGGGGGTATTTAGTGGTCTGCGAGGAATTGTTGAAAGGAACGGTTCTTGGCATTATATAAAGATAATGAACATTCAAATATTTTTTTATAAAAATTTATAGCTGTGTTGTTGACCAACATAATTCCCTGGTTCGTGAAGGTGATGGTGATGATGATAATAAATGCAGCGTTTTCTCACTGGATAGCGTACAAAATGCCTGACTGGCAATTATCATAAAATCAAGGCCCAAATATGGGTAATAACACGAACAAAGCCCAAATATGGCTAATTCATTAAAACAATTAACTTTATTCAACTACAAAGGACAAATTATAATATATTTTTTGAGAGTTCATCCTCATCAGAATCCCTCTCACTTTCACACTCTCAACTCAAAGCTGATGCAGTAAAAAAGCCTGCTTGGTTCTTGCTTAACCAAGAATGGTTTAGCATATGCTACTTGCTCACTTCAGACCAAATTCACTAATATTTATAGCTCTTGCTTAGTCAAACTACCTTTTAAGCAAGAACTTAGCAAGGATCTAGCATGTAATGCA